>JAEOAD010002517.1:5427500-5546350 GCA_036365145.1 Orientallactaga sibirica
TGACCAACATTCCTAGCCAAAGAATGCTTTTCTTAAGTAGGCCAATATGCAGTAAAGTTTGTTCCGTTCTGTACTGGAGATTGAACTCAAGACCTTGTGCATGCTAAGTGTGCACTCTATCACCAACTTCCAGAACATTTTTTTTAACTTTTTGATTAGTGGTGTAGCTGTGAACAAATGCCTGACAGAAACAGCTCAAGGGAAGAAAGGTTGATCTTGGCTCACTGTTGCCTTAGGAGTTTCCATCCACAGAAAGCAGGGGTCAGGGACAGCTCCACCTTGGGGGATAGTAGGAGACAAAGGCTTATTCACATGGCAGCAGGCCAGGAAGCAGAAACCTGCAGAACCAGGACCTGGTACAAACTTCAGAGGCCCACCCTAATGACTTACTTCCACCACATAGGTGCTACCTCCTAAAGGTTCCACAGTCTTCCAAAATACCAGCCCCTAGAGAACAATCTTTCAAAACCTGAGCCTGTAGGAGACATTCCAGATTCAATCCCTAACACAAATTTACTTCACTTAACATTTGCTATGTTTGACATCTTTCTTTTACTTCCCCTGACCTTTCTGTCCTTTCAGATATTCTTGAAGCGTGTTCTTGCATGCCCCCTTTCCATTATCCTTCTGTCTTTCTGCTGGCATAGTGGAAACTGGACATAAGATTTGTTGTTAGACTTACTTGCCTTAAAACCTTGATTGAGTTTCTAACTGTGTGACTTTGGGCAAGTTACTTAACAATTCTGTAAGGCAAAGACTTCTCATCTTTGAAATGGGACAACAATTTGTTATCACCTGGGATGTTTATAGGACTGTTTAAAAAAGTTAGGAAAAGTACCAGGCACAAAGTGAGAATGCAACAAACTCACATGCACATGCACCAACTCACAGGTTTTTCTTTCTTTTCTTTCTATCCTTTCCCTTTCTTTCTTTCTTTCTTTCTTTCTTTCTTTCTTTCTTTCTTTCTTTTTTTGACATGGTATCATTTTGTAGCTCAGGCTGGTCTCAAAGTTATAATCCTTTTGCCTCCACACCTGGCGCCTCTTTTTCTTCCTCCCTCCCTTCCCTCCCTCCCTCCCTCTCTCTCTCTAGAGAGAGAGATAAAATTGGCATCTAGGGCCTCCAGCCACTGCAATCTAACTCCAGATGCCTGTGCCACCTTGTGCCCATTTGCGACATTGGGTGTGTCTGCCTTACAGGAGACCTGGAGGTGAACATGAGTCCTTTGGCTTTACAGGCAAGCGCCTTAACCACTAAGCCATCTCTCCAGCCCTCTTTCTTTTTAAAAATATTGTATTTGCAAGCAGAGAGCAATAGAGAGAAGACAGACAGAGAACAGGCGTGCCAGGGTCTCCAGCTGCTGCAGGTGAACACACCAGATACACCACTTTGTACATCTGGCTTTACATGGGAACTGGAGAATCAAACTCCTGTTGTTCTCTCCAGCTTTTATTTATTTATTTATTTATTTATTTATTTATTTATTTATTTATTTATTGACTGTTCACTGTAAGCTTCCCCAGTCAGTGTTCAGCTGACCTGAATTCCTGGAGGGGACCCCTACATATGCAGAATTCTTTTAAGTCTAAGCCTATGTGGGACCCAAATATGCTGGTCACACCTAAAGGGGATTGGCAGTGAATACTCGAGTGACTTTTCATACTGGTTTCTAGCTTCGTCCGAATTGGCAATGACTAGTAAATTTAACCATTTTAAGCCGGGATGTGCCTAGCACTGGAGGTGTTTCAGAAACACTGGGCAGTAACATCCAAGTACCTTATCTCTCTCCAACCTGGAAGTGACAAAGGACAAAGCCAGGGAGCCAGCGGTAGTAATAGAGTTTGGTTTTACCAAGGAGAAGAGACTCTCTAAGCGAGCCCCTACCGGGTGCAAGGCTAATAAGGGAGGTTTGTGAGATTAAATTGTGCAGACTAGGTAGTGAAGTTTGGGGCACTTGGAGCGCTGCGCCCCCTGGGGGTGAAGGACGTCGCGTTCTGCCCTGCGAAGAGGTTTGGGTTTCTGTTGGCGAAACTTTCGTGTTGATGGGCAGCTTCTCTCTGCGAATACCCCGCAGGTGTTCCGGGCCCCTGGCGTGGATTCAGAGCTGCGGGACGCTAGGTGGCGGAAGGCTGGTCCCGAGGGTGAGGCCGCGCTGGTTGCGCGCGGAGCCCCGCTGCGGGGGCTTTGATGCCGGGATCTCGTCTCCGCAGGTCTGCATTCCCCTCCCTCGGCCCGGCCGCGTCCGGCCCCGCGTCCCCGCGTCCCCGCGCGGCGACCCGGCCGGGCCTCGCGTCCTCCGCCGCGTCTCTGTCGCCGCGGCTGGAGGAGGGGAATCGGCGGCTCGGGGCTGATGCGCCGGGACCGGGTCGTGGCGGGGGACAGCGGGGCCGTGGGAAGAAACTCCCCACGGGGAGGGGAGGGAAGGGGGCGGGTTTCTGCGGCGTTGACTTTGCAAAATGGATGCGCCTTGGGGCGCTGCGCGGGACACAGGAAAGGGCCCCGCCGACCAGGCGAGTCTGGGCGAGCGAAGCCCGCGCGCTGTCGGCTCCCCGCGCAGCCCCGGCGGCCCGAGGCCCGTCTCGGTTCCCGAGGGCGCGCACAGCTGCGGGCGCCCACCGACTACCCTCCCCCACCCAGCCCGGGACACGTGGAGACAGAAAGCAGTTTGCGACGAAGCGGCTAGGCTGGAGTCTGAAAGCACGGCTGGGGGACCCGGGTGAAGGACAACCGCTGAGATCGTGGAGAGGACACAGCGGAATGGTTGGGTCCCCCGCCTGGCCCCGGGGACGTTGGGTGGCCATTTGCTGTAGATCCCCCGAGAAACAGTACTGACTTTGCCTTAAAGAACTGAAAATCAAAAGGAGGCATGTACTCTATAGCTACCTAGGGTTCTGTTAGCACAGTGGAATAATTCGGAAGCAAAGTTGCGTTCTTAGCACCAGTCTGAAGGCCACGTGGGGGTCGGTGTGACAAGTCAAGAAACCCTGCGGTTCAGTTTCTTTGCTCAAGGGAGGAGACTCCTGCCCTACCTAACAGAAGGATTGAAAGGTGAAGGAACCAACTGGAGGGAGGGAGGTGCCCTTGAAAGCATCAAGTATGGTCTTTGCTAGTGAGGGGATCAGCGCACTGCTGCCCACACCCCTCGTCTTGCCCCCACCTCGCCTTGTTTGGAACAGGAGTTAGGCAGAACGTTGTTGGAGGCGCTGGGGTTTGCATGGTTACCTGGATATGTCTGTCTCTAGGCCCCCTCCACTTGCACTTCCCCTTCACTGCCTGGCCACCTGAAACTGCTCATCACTGCGTGACATCAGGTGACAGGAACTGTGCCTTTCCATCAACTCATGAGGGTTTGTACAGAGTGGAGGAGGGGCTGAGAAGGTTGATGAAAATAGTCATGGACCGGTGGGGATCAGATTCCATTAGACATGGTTTTCATTCTGAGCTTTTGTTTTCTGACACATGGAAAATGCTGTCAAAATTAAGGGTAACTATTCAAGAGTAAGCAATTCCATGTGATAGAGGAAGATGAGTGAAGAGCAGAAGAGTGACTCTTGTGGTACAGTTCCCAACCATCTGCAGGCACAGCATAACACCGTGAACAAATTGAATAGTTTCCTTGTTACTAAAAATCAATTCATGTTTCTAATGAGAAGAGATTCCCATGGTTGGTTGTGTTACTGTTAAAATTTAAGTATGCCCAGTCTTCTAGAGAGAATAAATCTGAACTAGTGCCTGGAGTTTTATTAAGTTGTTTTATCGTACCCAAGAAGATCTCTAATTGGTTTGTATATTTTAATTAAAAGAACTTGAAGACTGAACTAAGAGTGTAGGAATAAAGCGAGGCCTCTTTGATGGTGCTTCAAGTAAGCGCACCCATGCTGGAGCCTGTGGGTCGCATGTATCCTAGGATAGTTAGGAATTTGGCCCAATGTGTTTATAGATGGCAGTATTGTTTCACAATGTCAAAAGATTGGCTTAGAGTGAACTCATTCCGTGCTTTATGCACTAATAATGACGGTGATAGAAAAGTTAGGACATTGTGTACTGGTAGAAGTACACATTCATTCAGTTCTCACAGCCATCTTGCAAATAAAATGAAGCCCAGGACAGTTAAGTGCCTTGCTGAAGGTCACATAGCTAATAAGTGTTTTTCACAGTTTGATGTAAAATTTCTGACTGGGACTCACTGTGTGACACGTGTGTGTGTGTGGGGGGGGGGCTGGGCTGAGACCAGAAGCCCCAGAGCAAGTTTCGGGGCTGTGGATCTCCAGCATGCAAGGGAGAGTGACTGCTGTGGACATCACTTTTCTTCTTATGTGTCTCAGTGTTCAGATCTGTGGGATAATCCCACAGTGAACAAATGTTGTATGTCTACTAGGAAATGAAGTGAGAACTGGAAAGGAAAAGTACTTATCAGTGTGAAACGAATGGTTGGATTGGGTGCTTTGTCATCTGTAATAGGAGGCTAAAAAATGGCAAATGAACAAAACACATAATTACACAGTAAATGTGATTTGCCCAACACTCATGTTGAAAATAACATCTCAAAAAAAAAAATGCCAGGGTTCTATGATTGGATCCTTGCATTTGTATTCATTAAAGGAGAGGAGTGCACATTATAGATAGTATTCAAGGACTTGGGGGGAGGCAGGTACCATTAACAAGTACCAAGACCTGAGGCATCAGCTGGTGCTTTTCACTAGTAGATGGCAGGTGACAGAAATTGGAGAATGGGAATAGTTTTTCTTCTTTATACTCTTCTGCCTCTTTTTAAAATTAATTAATTTATTTTAATTGACAAGTTCCATACTTACATACAAAAAATGCATTGTATTTCCCTCCCCTGCTCCCATACCCCTTTAGAACTCCAATTTCCATCATATCCCCTTCCTCTCTCCATTAGTCTCTTTTAATTTGATGTCATCATCTTTTTCTTCTATTATGAGGGTCTTGCGAAGGTATTGCTAGGCACTGCAAGGTCATGGATATCAAGGCCAATTTCTGTCTGGGCAGTTGCATTGTAAGGAGTGGTAACCTTCCTTTGGCTCTTCCGTTCTATCTGCCCCCTCTTCCGCAATGGGCCCTGAGCCTTGGAGGGTGTGACAGAGATGTTTCAGTGTTGGGCACTCCTCCATCCCTTCTTCTCAGCACTATGTTGCCTTTTGGATCATCCCAGTGGTCATCGCCATCTGAAAAGAGAAGCTTCTCTAACCAGAAGTGAGAGTAGCATTAATATGTGAATATGAACATTAAGTGTAGTGCTTTAAGGGCAGCTTGGTGGGAATAATATATACATTTAGCCAGACAAGAGCAGGCTTTATACTCCTAAGGCTCATGACCTCACCTGCCATAGACTTTTGCTTAGGTTTTTCAGTACCAGGCATGTATTCCCTCCCATAGAGAGGGCCTTCAGTCCAATTATGGAGCAGTTAGTTACCCCAAGAGCAGACATGCCACTATTGCACCTGTTCAGTCATTGGGCCTGTATGGCCAAACTTGAATATTCAGTGTCCACTGTTTTCACTGCTGATGACTTCTATGTCCCATAGGGCTGCATGCAGTGCAGCTTTTCCCAGCTTTCAGTTGGCTGGTCTGCAGAGAGAAGGTTTTCTGCGCAGCACCAGCTTGCTTTCTCAGTGACCTTGCCTCTCAGGCAAGAGATGTCTTCAGCAATAGGGTCTTACGATCTGTTTTTCAAGGGAAACCAAGGGCTTTGGCAAAAGCCTTTAATGTTTTGGAGGCTTCCAGGACCTCCGTGGCCAACAACTCACTGGAAGGCACTGAAAATCTTCTAGTAACAGTCTACAGCTTCTAGATGTGCCATTATTCAAACAAGTAGGTTTACATAAGTCTTATTCACAATATCTTGAATTTTGATTGACCCTCCCCCTGCCCTTCTTTTATGCATTCTCTTCTGGTTTTGTTTTTTTGTGTGTGTGTGTGTGTGTGTGTGTGTGTGTCCAGATGAATTTTAGGATTGTTTTTTCTATTTCTGTGAAGAATACTATTGGGATTTTAATGGGGATCACACTGAATGTGTAGATTGCTTTTGGTAAGATTGACGTTTTCACAATATTGATTCTTCCAATCCAGAAGCATGGGATGTCTTTCCATTTCCTTGTGTCTTCTGCAATTTGTCACTCGAGTTTTTTAAAGTTCTCCTTGTAGAGATCTTTCACTTGGTTAAGTTTATTCCAAGGTATTTTATTTTATTTTTTGAGGCAATTGTGAATGGGAGAGATTCCCTGATTTCATCCTCTGCACGTTTGTTGTTAGTGTATAGAAAAGCTACTGATTGCTGTGTGTTTATTTTGTATCCTGCTACATTGCTAAAAGTGTTTATCAGCTCTAACAGTTTGCTGGTAGAGTCTTTAGGGTCTGTTAGGTATAGAATCATATCGTCTGCAAATAATGATAATTTGATCTCTTCCCTTCCGATTTGTATCCCCTTTATGAGTGTCTCTTGCCTTATTGCTATAGCTAAGACTTCCAGTACTATATTGAATAGAAGTGGGGGAAAGTGAACACCCTTGTGTTGCTCCTGAATTTAGAGGAAAAGCTTCAATTTTTCCCCATTTAGTATTATGTTGGCTGTAGGTTTGTCATAAATAACTTTTATTCTGTTGAGATATGTTCCTTCTATTCCCAGTTTCTGTAATACTTTCACCATGAAGGGGTGTTGGATTCTGTCGAATGCCTTTTCTGCATCTATTGAGATGACCATATGATTTTTGTCCTTCAGACCATTTATATGGTGTATTACATTATGGATTTGCATATGTTGAACCATCCCTGCATCTCTGAGATAAAGCCTACTTGGTCAGGGTGAATAATCTTTCTGCAAAAGAACTCCAGATGCATGTCCCACTTTGTGTATTTGGCCTTATGTGGGTACTGGGGAATCAAACCTGGGCCATCAAGCTTTGTAAGCAAGTGCCTTTAACTGCTGAACCATCTCTACAGCCCCTCTGGTTCCACTTTAACTGATGGTATTTGGAGACCCAGAGAATGTGTTTTTATTGGATGGCTAGGTTGGCAAAATCTGAAAGATTCTGCCCTAAACAAAGGATAAATGTTGTGTGTGTGTGTGTGTTATGTATGTGTGTACAGAAAATTTATAAAACTGAAAGGTACAAAGTAAGTGGTATACACATGTTAGTTCTATGAACTGATGGGGAGAAAGATTCCAGAAGACAAATGCTATAAAGAAAATCAGGTGAGAGACAGAGATAGTGTAGACTTGGATGGATACAGTTTTGAAGACTGTGGTGAAAGTTTCAGTCCAGAGGTGGCATTTGAGTAAAGACCCAGAGGCCTGAAGGGTAGAGAGGAGTGGAACCTTCCAGGTTGGCAGAATAAAGAGATCAGAGGGTTTATAGGGACAGATGTCATACACAAACAGAAGTAGCAAATGTTGAAAATCTTATAGACTTTTACTTAGAGTGATTTTTGTGTGGCAATTCTCAGTTTAAAAGTAGAGGGCTGGAGAGATGGCTTAGTGGTTAAGGCGTTGCCTGCAAAGCCAAAGGACCCAGATTCAACTTCCCAAGACGCATGTAAGCCAAATGCACAAGGGGGCACATTTGTTTGGAGTTCGTTTATAGTGGTCCAGCCACTGACCTGGCCCTGACGTGCCTCTCTCTCTCTCAAATAAATAAATGAAAAAATTAAAAAAAATTTAAAGACATAATTTAAAAGTAGAAAGAAGCCCGGAGAGATTGCTTAGTGGTAAGGTGCTTGCCTGCAAAGCCTAAGGACTCATGTTTGACTTTCCATGTCCCATGTAAGCCAGATGCAGTGATGCAAATGTACAAAATTGTACAAGTGCACAAGGGTGCACACACATCTGGAGTTTGATTGCAATGGCCAGAGGCCCTGGCATGCCAATTCTTTCTCTCTCTCTCTCCTTTTCTCTCTCTCTCCCCGACCTCTCTCTCTCTCACACACACTCGCATGAAATAAAAGGCAGTCTGTTGGGCTTGCCTGAAATAAAAGTAGAAAGAATAGTAGAATGAATTCCTTCTGCCAGCTCCATCAGGCATCAATATAGTTAATTGTGTTTCATCTATACTCATGCCCCTGGACATTATTTTAAAGCAATTTAAGAAATTCTAAATCCTGCTGTATATGTTTATAAAAAGCACTTAACATACTTCAGGGTTTGCATTTCAGGCCTTGTTTTCTATCTTTTAGTCAGGGTCAGACCACCCCTGTGGTGCTAGCTGAAAGACCATGTGTATGTCTGAGTGCCTCCCTCAGTCTAGAAGAGTTTTTCACTTACTGATGGTGCTCTCTGTACCAGCTCTTGATGGTTTTTGAGATCTATTGTAGTGATTTCACTTTTGCTCCCTCCCTCTTCTGCATATGTATTTAGGGCCAATTGAGTCATCATTAACCCTTTGATGTACTTCCTACTTTTCTTTACCACTTTCTCCCTCCTTTTCAGTAACTGCTGTCAGCCTGCCTGGAGGTGAGGCTCTTATGACTCTGAAACATGAGCTCACTTTAGTCTTCCTGAAGAAAGGTGACTACATCTCCCCATTTCATTTCTTATAATAGCATAATGAGAACAACATCAAATTAATTCACTCATTTCACACACAAGTCATCAAATTCACAGATGTGGTTTTTAGAACATTTTCATCACCTCTAAAAGAAACCTGCTACCATTTAGCTATTCCTTGCCTCCATTCTCAGCTGTCACTACTGGATTCTCTGTCTTGTGCATTTGCCTATTCTTGAGATTTTATATAAATACTTATAAATATGAAGTGTCTTTTATACCTCTCTTCTTTGATGTAAATTTTTCATGCTCATCCATGACAACTGTGACAGAGTGGCATCCATTGTGTGGATACAGCTCACTTGACTCACTGGTTGGTCGACATTTCACTTGCTTCCTCCTTTTGGCTAGAATGGATAAGTGCTACTATTATATCCAGGTGTAAGTTTCTGTAGAGCTTATATTCCCATTTATCTCTGGTATATGCCTGTGTGTGGAGTTACTAGATCAAATGGTAGGCTCCTATTAACTTTGAGGACCTGACAGACATTTTTCAACATGGCACCTCGTTTTCTTTGACTCATATATGGTAATCTAGCCATCTTTTAAATGCAAGTGTCTACCCAAATATTTCCAGATTCATATATGTATTTTTGAAAGTCTTAACTTTACAATTATGTTCATGTGTATTTCTTTTCTTTTTGTTGTTTGTTAAGATAGGGTCTCATCGTATAGCCCAGACTGGTCTCAAACTTTTAGTCCTCCTGCCTCTGCCTCCCATATGTTGGAATTACAGGTATAGGTCACATTCCTGGCTGTTTTGATTATTTGCTATTGTTTTTTGTGTGTAATATTTTTTTCAAATATTTATTTATTTATTATAAAGAGAGAAAGAAGGAGAGCAATACAGAAAGAGAATGGGTGCTCCAGGGCCTCCTGCCACTGCAAACAAACTCCATACCACTTTGTGCATCTGGCTTTATGTGGGTACTGGAGAACTGAATGCAGGCCATCAGGCTTCACAAGCAAGCCCTTTTTACCACTGAGCAATCTTTCCAGCCCTTGTGTCTAAGTAGAATATTACTTGAACAGTGGTCCTCAAAGTGAAGGATATGTATCTCTAGGTATAAAAATATTCATTGAAAAATAATAAGCTGATATTTTATGCTTTATAATTACAAAGAACATTAAAATGGCTATGAATAAGTGATGTTTATAAATAAAACTTTTTAGTACTGGGAAATGAGCCTTGTGTATGTTGGGCAAGTACTTTACCACTGAGTTAGGTCCTTAGCACTTTTAAATTTTATTTCGAGACATAATATGCTAAATTGCCCATATCATCTTCCAACTTCCAATCATCCTCCCTCAGCTTCCTAAGTAGATGGGATTAAAGATGTGAAATGAAGCAAGCTGTGTTTCTCTTTTGCGTGTGTGTGTCTGTGTTTGTGTGTGTTCATGCACACAGGTGCATATGTGCATGGAGGCTAGAGGACAACCTCAGATGTTGTTCTTCAAGCACTATATGTATGTGTGTATATTGAGACAGAGTTTCTCATTGGCCTGGTACTCACCAGACTGGCAGGCTAGTGAGCCCCAAGATCGACTTGTCTCAGCATATGTAAGCACTAGGATTACAAATGACTGGTTTGTTTTTTTTAAAACATAGACCCTGTGAGGCAAGCACTTTACCAAATGAGTTATCTTCCTAACCCCAAGCTATGTAGTTCTTAGTCCTACATTTGTTGTTATTATTTTGGAGACAACTCTTTAGCTCAGGCTGCCATTGAACTCACTTTGTAGACCAAACTAGCTTGTAATTCAAGTTTTTCATGCCTCAGTATCCTAAGTATTGAGATTACAGGCATGAGCCACCATACCTGACTTCTTAATCCAACATGTGGGATAAATTTGGTGAAAAAAATTCTTAAGATCACATTGCCAATGAAATTGCAGCTATCTTACTAATGTCAGCTCATATGCACCATGAGAATCCCGTGGAAAAAGTTTTTAATCAGGTGTCCTACTTCTGCTGGTTGCCAATGGTGAAACTTGGGACAAACCCCTAGCAGTTTCTGTAGCAGTTTTCAGATTGGTATTCTGACACTGTGCAGAATGAGAGTGGAAAGTATGATTCTAGCAGTGACCATCAGAAGTTAGTCACTTGTGTGTCTTGGGAAACCCTGTAGTTCTTTAGGTAAAACATCTAGTTTTCTCTGATCATTAACTGTTTTGGATCTTGTCCTCCTTATGACACCCTACCTATTTTGATTTTTCTTTCCTTCTTCCATGTTCCTCTGACAGCAGATGTTCACACTATTCATAAATGTCCATCACTGAAGCTGCACGAGAGGAGTTCCTCTGATGCCAACTATTGCATCAAGACATTGTGAGCTTCCTGCTGTCCATATTACAAATTACGTTCATGTGAAGTTGTGCCCTTTGAACATTTCTGTTTGCCCTGATTCCTGGCTGCTGTCTGGAAGCTGTGGAGTTGTGATACTGGGCATTTTAATGGCTTCTGTCTGATATGATGGGTTTATATTCTGTTAGCATTCTTGAATATTTTCTGTGACTCTTGCCTTTACTTCTACTTCATTGGATAGGCTTATTGGCTCCATAATCATTTGAGCTTCCACATGCAACTCTAGATATGGGGGATGTGACATGGGACAGAACGGAGCCCTTTCTGCTTCCATGGTATTTATGTCAAGAGGAGTGAGGGGGAGAGAGAAATTAAATGTAAGGAGCAAGAAGAAAATCAGGAAGTGAACACTTCTCTGATGTGATAAAAACTAAACAGAGTAATGTGATAGGGGGAAACCAGGGAACTGCCCTTAGAGAGGTAGTTAAGAAAGACTTCTTTGAGGAAGTAATTAGTAAACTAAAGCATGCATGACTAGAGCGAGACAAGTGTGTGTTCATTTGGGGGACAAGCATCTCAGTCAGAGGGAACCTAGAATTTTACCTATGGGGTGGGAAAAATCTTACAGAGCTCAGGAGTTTAGTGTGTGGTTGGGACTTACTGAAGCTACATGAAGATGAAACAGATCAGCAAGGACAGCAGGATGTTGAGCCTTAAGGACAAGGTAAGGAAGCTGACTTATTTCAGATTCAATGGAAAGACATTGGTGGTTGTGATGAAAGGAGTGGCAATTTAAGCTTATAAAACACCCCTCTGAATGCCATGCATTATGGATGGTCAAGGGCACTGGGTGCTATGGCTGGATGTCCAGGTGACACAGGAACTCAGTCTACATGGTGGTCATAACTGAATACTTGCTGGTGAATTAAAGATGGAGAGCTAGAAAAGCATAGGGTGACAAATGGCTCTCAAAGTTTTGGCTCAAGCAATTTGAGGTTAGGGTTAGGGTTAGGGATGAGCTCTGTCTTAATGGATGATGGATTCAAAATTGAGTAGACTATTGAAAGGTGGTAGAAACTGGATGGTGGTATCTGCTTGAAGAAAGCAAGTCACTGGGGGTATGCTTTTGAAAGGCTTATCTTGCTCAAGCCCCTTCTGGCTTTGCTTCCTGGCCACCATGAGGAGGGCAGCCTCTGTCACAAAGCCACAATCTCTCCATTTGTGCAGGTCCTGAAACATGGATCCAAGTGACCATGGACTGAACCCTCTGAAGTCATGAGCCAAAGGAAGTCCTTCCTTCTTCAGGTTGCCTTTCTCTCAGATATTTGGTCACAGTAATGTAACATGCTACAGCACACTCCACTGGAGCTAAACTTACCTAGACAGACTAGCTTCTGTGTCTAGACCAACTGCTGGACTTTCCCTTTGCTCTCAAAAAGGTTGCTTTTAGCTTCAAAGCCCCAAGGACAGTTGGGGAATAGTAAAAAGATATGCTTGCTGGGCCTGTACTGATAGTGGCAGGAGTGCTTCTCATTGGGTAGCTTTTGACATTTTCATCATCATGTCTTTTACTAAAGCTAACAACTGAGTGAACCATTTTAAAAACAGATTCTAGAATCACAGTATCTTCTTTAAATATTACAACTAATGGTAAATTTCTAAGGTGTTATAAGTTCAATAACACAAAGGTCTTAGTGTTACTTATGATTCTCCATTGTTTTATATGGTTTGATTTAGGTGTCCCCATAAACTTACGTGCTCTGAATGTTAGGTCCTCAGCTTGTGGCAACTTGGGAACTGGAACATACTGGAGGTGTATTTTTGGGGGGCTGGGTTATGTATATTATAACCACCTTCCCCTTGCCTGTGTTTGGTACACTCTTCTGTTGCTGTTGTCCACCTTATGTTGGCCAGAGGTGATGTCCACCCTCTTCTCATGCCATCATTTTCCCTTACCAGCATGGAGCTTCCCCTTGAGTCTGTAAACCACAACAAACCTTTTCTTCCAACAAGCTGCTCTTGGTTGGGTGTTATCTGCCAGCACTGTGATGCAGACTATAGCAGTAAAATTGGTACCAAGAAGTGGTGTCATTCCTGCTAGAAATCTGACTGTGGCTTTAGTCATTTGGAATTGATTTGTGAGAGGAATGTGGAAGGTTTTGAAACCTTGGCCTAAGAGAAATCTTTCAGTGCTGTAAGTACAGCTTGATGGACTGTTCTGGTCAGAGTTGAAAGACTTGAATGTCGTAAGAACTGTGGACTGTGAGGTTTGGCTTATGAGGATGAGAAAGAGCTTTGCCTGGACTGGGCTAGAAGCAATTTGTGTGAGAGGCTTAATGCTATGTCTGTGTCCTGAGAACTTGTGCAGGGTTGCATTGCATAGGAATGGACTGAATGGACTATTGTGAGCAGAGAGATATGGCACAGAAATGAAATCTTTGGGCCAAAACTTCTGCCCATTCAGCTGCAATTGCATGAGAGATTCCAGCCATTGAGATTGGGCCATCTGACCTGCATTGGGACAACAGGACTAAATGCAAGAAAGAGAGGGTTATTGAATTTGCGACACAGTTTTGATTTTTGGAAGTGGCCATGGACAGTATGAAGCAGGCCTGTTGGATTACCTGCATGGAGACCCAATGGAGCCATGAGGATGAACCGTGGGTTGTAATGGAGACCCAGTGGTGATGCCAGGACTATGGGATGGCTGCAAAGAAGAGCTGTTAGAACTGGATGAAGTTTTATGGGACTGTGAGTAGCCTAGCTGGAGGGGCAGAATTGGAACTCCAGAGACTCATCTCTGGTTAGAATGATCAGACTTAGAAACTTGTCACTGGTTAGAGTTGTCGGACTTGGAGCTACAGAGTTTGATGTTTGTCCTGTTTGTTTTAAATCTTGCATTAGTTAAATATTTATTTGCCATTCCCAGTGCCATCTTTTGCAGTGTAAATGTTTATTCTGTGCCATTACAGGTTTTTATTTTTTAGTATTATGACTCAGTTGAAAGACCTTGGACTATGGGGATGTTTGAACATCTTTGGAATTGATAAAAACTATGGGAACTTTAAAGCTAGACTGAATACATTGCATTTTATATCATGTATCATTATCAGTTTATGAGGGCCAGGGGTATAATATGGTGGTTTGATTCATGTGTCCCCCATAAACTTATGTATTCTGAACGTTAAGTCCCCAACTGATGGCAATTTTGGAATTGGAGCCTCTTGGAGGTGATGTATTTTTGGGGTAGGCTTATGGGTGTTATATAGCCAGCTTCCCCTTACCAGTGTTTGACATACACTCCTGTTGCTATTGTCTACTTTATGGTGGCCAGGAGGTGATGTCCCCCCTCTGCTAATGCCATTGGTTTCCCCTGCCATCATAGAACTTCCCCTTGAGCCTTTGAGCCAAAATAAACCCTTTGTTCCCACAAGCTTCTCTTTGTTGGGTGTTTTCTGCCAGTAACTTGAAGCAGAATGCAATACCTACTGTGTTAAAATCCCAGAACAAATAAAAAAATGAAGAAACATGAAAATGTGTCATTAGATAGTATTCCAATTTTTGATTTTACATAGACTTTATTGGAATAAATTTGATGTGTAGATGGTTTGCATTTTTAGTTGATCTTTGGGATTCTTCAAAATACTTTGCAATTTTTTTATTCCAATGTCAAACCCTTTAGGTTTACTGTTACGTTTATGGCCGAGTTATTCATTTATTTTTGACTTGCAAATATAAGTAGAATTTACTGTGATGGCTGAATAGTACAAAGTACAAATTTTCTTTTGCTTTCTTAAAATATGTAGTCAAAATATTATTGAAAAATATGATTGAACCTTACCTCAGGCAATTCTGACTCATTACAGAGAAGCTCTTTAGACCTCCTGCTGGCCATGTGGTGAGTTCAGGGATCTGATCAGGTGGTACAACAGGCACTCTTCTGTGTGTTTTGAACAAGTTCATACAAGCCTCAAGCCTGGAAGGATGGTGTCTCAGGTTCCAGGCCAGCAGCATTCTCCTGTGGATCCTTGCGATGGGATCAGCTATGACTCTGAGAATACTCATGGTTCACCCAGACTCCTGGACACTGACCACTGTCCTTGCCAATTGGACATCAGGCTCACGAGGCACAAAGCTGCGTGGGTAACCCCGCTGTGTGTGCAGCAGCCGCAGCAGGATTTTTACCTGCAGAAGCTGACCAGACAGAACAGTGAGGACCATTTAGTGGTGGATGCCCCCTATCCTTGGGGCTCTTCATCATCATCCCTTGGGGCCTCCCTGGCAGAGACACTTTTGTCTGAGGATACTGCTGACTCCATGCGCAGCATTTCTGCTCAGGGCTCAGGAAAAAGGAATAATGACTTCTCCCTGGCCAAAGAAGAGCAAGAGGTACCTCTAGGACATTCTCAGCAGGTATCTCTTCTCAGAAGCCCCAAGGCTATGTCCACTTCACCAGCTTCTGAGGTTGCCAGTGCTTGCTTCAAGTCTCCTCGTGGGGCAGTCTGTGCAGATGAAGGTAACTCTAGTCAGTGACTTCTCTCACCCCTCTCCATCCTTGTGCTTAACTGATCTGACGATATCTGCCTATTCTCTTCCTCATGAAAATGAAGTTCACGGGCTTCTGCTTTGACCAGAAGCCGGTGCATGAGCTCATTTGTTATCAGCACAACCCAGACACCAGGATAGTCACAACGGGTGAATCAAGCTCTACTTCCTTTCACTGAGAGGATGGTGATCCTTTAGCTCACGTAGTTCATAATCAGTGCACGAGCTGGCTCTGGGCTCATTAACTTGCCCAAAGGGAGAGTGTCAGAGCCTTCTAAACTCACATGGGTAGAACACCATCTGCAGACTCGGAGCTCGCTTGCAGATCAGAGCTCAGGTAGGCAGGGAACTCACTTTACCTGTTCTATTTACCTGTACACACTATGCTGAGAAAACAGTAAATTTGAAACAAGTAGCCACAGTTCCCCCCAAAGACTATCTAAAACTTTTTTTGTATTAAAGCATGAGCTCTCATTGCTATGCATTAGTGTACATATTACTAAAATTCTAGAATTTCTAAAATGAGCTAGTTCATGCAGAATACTACCCAAGACATCTAGCTACTTATTGTCCGTGACATCCCTATTTTATTTTCAAACATTCATCATGTTCCATTTCTGTTGTGCATTATTTATGTTTCAGTTCAGAGGCTGGAGAGATGGCTCAGTGGTTAAAGGCACTTACTTGTAAAGTCTGATGGCCTAGGTTTGATTCCCCACTACCTACATAAAGCTAGACTCACCAAGTGATGCATGCATTTCTCTCTCCCAAATATATATTCATATACATATATATATCAGAATCCTAGTAGTGGGACAAGTTATAAACTGTGACTCATTAACTGAGGATGATCTTTGGGGTCTAATATTCTCCTGCCCAAGGCTATTTGTTGTATCCTTTATAGAAAGTAGTTATGCAACTTAGAATTCTTTTGATCCTTTGCGTGTCTCCTAGAGAAAAAAAAAAAACAACAACAAAACAAAACGAACTTCAAATCTTAAACAGGTGCTGTGCCTCTGCCAGTCAGGGTCCCTCAGCCATCCTTACCAGTGCCTTGAAGAATCACTCAGTGTTTTAAGACTGTCCCTCTTTGTTAGTGTGTGTGTATGTAGGCACGCGTGTGTGCGTGCACATTCCTGATTGTATACATGTGAGGGCATAGTGGGGGTACAGTCATCTGTGTGCATGCACATATGGGCATATGCATGTGAAGGCCAGAGGTCAACACCTGGGTCTTCGTCATTTGCTCTTCACCTTATTTTGAGACAGGGTCTTTCAGTGAACCCAGGGCTCACTGATTCAGCTGGACCTGGGGATCCTCCTGGGATTATAGGTGCATGTTACTACCCTTGGCATTGCATGAGGGTCCCAGGGATCTGAACTGAGAGCTTCATGCTTGCACAGCAAGCACTTTACTGATGGAGCCATCTCCCTAGTTATCTGTTTTGTTTTGAGACAAAAACAAAAAACAAAAAAACTGTTTTTGTTTTTCTGTAGCCCAGGATGACCTTGAACACTCATTAAGCTTCTGGCCTTAGCCTCCTGAGTGCTGGGATTATAGGCATGAGCCACTATGCCCAAGGAGACTCTCTCAGATTGGGTGAGAGGATACATTACATACGGTTATGAAAGAGAAATTCTTAGGGCTCTGGTTCTGTATCCTGTCATGGAACAGCAGGTGTGGAGACAGCCTCTCCCAGGTCCTCTACATCTTAGCAGGGGAGGCTTCCTTTTGTAGAAGACATCACCTGAGCCTGTGCACATTTCCTGAGGCTACAGGAAACAATCCCACCAGTCCTTTTATTAGAACAGAGTCTACATGTTTATAAAAGACCTTCATGCTCGTAACCTCTTTAAATAGGCAATATTTCAAATTTAAATGGTTAGAAAATCTGTGGCCAAAGTACCAACATATGATATATCCATATAAAATTTCTACTTAATTAAAAAAACATTGATCAAATCAGGAAAGCATTGAAGATGACATATTCAGACACAATTTAATTCTTTATGTGAAAATAAACAGCACATCCAACCTGTTAGTATAAACAAAAACACCCTCCCAAGCCCCTCCAACAACATTCTGCTCTTGTCAATAGTAGCTTGCTCACTACAGTGGCAGAATGGAGCAGCTTCCAGAGGTCATGAATGAACCTCAAATCCTACAGTATTCACTATCTAGTCCTTTATTAGAAATGCTCACCATGAGGCCGCATACACCTACCACTTTCTTAAACACGAGGCAAGGCAGCTGGAGCCTCCCTACCTGCATCTCTGTCCTACATGCTCATAACCACCTGGACATTTGCGGCATTTTGTTTGAATTTAGCAGCTCAGAACAACTCTTGCAGCTGTTACAGAAACGTTTACTTCCTTCCAAGGCTGCAGTAAGCAGTCACGTGACAGGATCTGTGCTTGGTCGTGATGGCCATTGCCAGTAGAGGGGCTGAGGGTGCAGGGATGGAGAGTGTCTTCCCTTTCGTGGGTTTCAGTAGGGAAGGACTGTTTTAGAGAAGCAAGTCTGACTTTTTTTAGATGAGTCTGTATGTAACAGGAAGTTTGGGGCAATTGCAGTGAGGTAGACACATGATCCTGTAATTCTTTTCACCTCACTCCTGGACTGTTCTGTCTCACCTTCCCCATGTCCTAGTCGTATTTCCCATGACCTTCCCCTCTCTCCACACTCTTTCCCTCACTGGTCCATCCACTCCAGCCATTTTCTGAGGATGCCTCCTAGTCATTCTCTTAGTCTTCTGTAGGAATGGTTAAGGATTACAGCCACATCTGCAAGACCCACCATCTGAAAGGTCTTTCCTCTTCTGTCACTCTGATTTGTTCTAGAATTGTGCTGGCTTTTATTTTTTAATGGTATTTAAGAGATACACCCTAGGATTATTTTGCTTTCTTAGACAATCTTTAAAGTTCCTTTTCTCTGTTTTGAGTAACTTGCTGTGTTGGCAGGTGTGGGTCAAGTCAGCAGAAGAAGTCAGTCTTTGAATTCCTTCTCATCAGAGACATTCGTGCTACCTGTTGATGTCGAAAAGGTGAGCTCATCTTCTTGCTAACCATCAAGGCTCTTAGTATCCTTAGTACTAAGCTTAGTACTTAGTACTAAGCATCCTTAGTACTGTTCTCATTTAAATCTGGAAACTTCCCTAATGAGACACAGGCTCTTTTCTATGTTTGATGGTGGCTGCCAGGAGCATTGAACTGTGAAGTTTCTCGGGCAGTGTCTGCTTGACCAACAAGTTTTCCAGAACTGAAGAATGATACCAGCAGTCAAGCTACCACTAACCCAGGGTTTTCTAGCCTAAGAATCCAGGGGCTAGGGAGATGGCTCACTTGGTAAAGTGCTTGCCACACAAGAATAAGGACCTGAGTTCAGATCCTAAGTATCCACATAAAAGTCAGGTTCAGTGGCATGCAGGGGAGGTGGAGGCAGAATCCTTGGGGCTTGCTGGCCAGGTAGTCTAGGTAAATAGTAGAACTCTAGGTTCAGTGTGGTATTCTGTCTCAAAAAATAAGGTGGAAGACCCTCAATGTCGACCTCTGGCATTTGTATGCACATGCATCTGCACACACACATACCTGCACATATAAGAACATATATAAACACATGCCTGCAGACCACGTCCACATACATATGTAAAAAAAGTCAACTTGGTGGCTAGGGATGTAGTTCAGTGGTTCAATTCCTGGTAACAAACCAAAGGAAAAAAAGAAAAGAAAAAAAAGAAAAGAAAAGAAAAGAAAAGAAAACAAAACAAAACAAAACAAAATTCAACTTGGGTCATCTTTTGACTGCAGTGAGATATGTCTATGTCCCTGAATAATGTGGGTTCTAAGTCATTGCTGACCAATAATAATCAGTTAAGTGATCACTCATATTTATCTGCATTAGCTTCTCTTAACTAATTGACCTGCTTGAAATTTCAAGTCTCATACATACTACAGAAAGAAAGTTGACTGCTTTAACGGGCCTTTTCTGCAGGAAAATGCCCACTTTCATGCTGCAGATATGATGATCGCAGCCATGGAGGCAGTGAAGTGGCACCTCCTGAGCCAGCAGCAGCCAGGCAACTGGAGCATGGAGGAAGCCAGCGGGTCACCCCAGAGCCATCAAGCTGACTCTGAAGGGAGCTTTCGTGCCCACGTAAAGCACGAGCCTGGGTCCTTCACTTCTTCAGACAGTTGCTACGGAGGCAAGTTGAGCAAAGGGGAGTGAGCACCTGACTCTGCATTCTCTAAGACTTCTGTCCATTACTGAAGTGGTGGGGACATTCTCAAACCTCTACAACTTCTTCACCCACCCTTGCCAATCTCACCATGGCTGCCATCTTGCCTTGGATTGGTGGTTATGCTCCATCTATTTTCCAAATGATGAGTCATTTTGTCATCATTTTGTTTTTCCTGGACTTCATTCCACTTTCCCTAAGAGCTGCTATCTCTGGTGTTCTATTGTTTTCTGTAATTTAGCATTATCCTTTCACATTCTCTCCTTTTCCAAGTGCTACTTTTTTTCATTCAGCAAACAATAAGACTTCCATAGTCTCGGTGGTGGGATCAGTGGCTGAAAGGGTGTTCTCTTTTCCCGGAGGAGTGGGTGTCAGGGTGCCCTCCTTCTTGGTGGAGTGGCTGGTATGGTGTTCTCTTGCCTGGAGGAGTGGTTTGCTGGCACTAGGGCCAAGGAAAGGATCATTCTCTAAGCATGCTGGTCACTAAGTAAGGGAGCTCACCTCCTCTGGGAACCCAAGGAGTACTTTCGAGAAAGGGAACGGCAACTGAGAACTGATAATAACATTTACTATTTTCCCATTACTTAAATTTCAATCCTTAGATTCAGTCCCCCCCACCCCCGTATTTACTGCCTGGCAGATTTGATCCCACTGCCTCCATTACTGCTAGACTAATATCTTTCAAATCTGTGTTTTATGTCTGGTACCTCTCTTTCAAAGGTTTGCTTTTATTACTTGGTCCCTTCAAACTTGTCCACCTGATTAGTACCTGGGTCTTCTATCTTAACAGTTCATTTTTATATACTTAATTTTCTAAATTGCTGATTTAATTACACATTTAACATAAAAGAAGGCATAGTTAATATCCAACTTATAATGGGTCTAAGCTATTCATCTAATACTCCTTCACAATGAGAGAGAGAGAGAACTACAGCTTATCTTGTCCATCTTTCTACCTATAAAGACTTTCCAAATAAGGCCACATTCATTCACATGTTGTTCTAGGTAGACAGAGTTTTGAGAGGACAGAATTCAACCAAGTATAATTATGGCTTCTGTAGTGGTTGCTTCATGGTGGTATTGTTTTTGACATTCTTTCATTTTACTTTAAATGTTGTATTATAATAGGAAGTTTTCAAATATACTAAAGTATACTAGTATACTTAATTATAGCAAATGAAGAAAGAACATAAAACTAGTTCCTTGAATTTTTTTTAATCCTTGAAGCTGATTTTTTAGTCTTGTCTCCTTCTCCTCTTTTTTTTTTTTTTTTTTTGGAATTTTTTTTTTATGAGAGAGAGAATTGGCACACTAGGGCCTCTAACCACTGTAATCAAACTCCAGACACTTGCGCCATGTTGTGCACATGTGCAACCTTGTGAGCTTGCATCACCTCGTGCATCTGGCTTGCATAGGACTTGGAGAATCAAACATGGGTGCTAAGCCATCTCTCCAGACCTCCCTCTTTTGAAACAGCATCTTACTATGTAGCCAGACTGGCTTAAATGAGAAATCCTTCTACCACCAAGTCCTAAAACTCTAGGTGTGTGATATCACATCTGTTTTCCTTTTCCTCTTCCTCCTCTTCTTCCTCCTCCTCCTTTCTCTTTCTCTTCCTCTTCTTTTACTCATTTTTTTTTTCTTGCAATATCAGCAATGGAACCTGGCAAATGTTCTACCACTGACCTGAGCCCCAGATGTCTGGTTTCTTGGTAGGGAACAACCCCTCCCTTCTTTCTTTCTGCAGGTTGCGCTGTGCTCCAGGTCAGATCAATGGCTGAAACGCCTGCCTCCAATGTCATAAAAGAGGCCTGCAAGTGTGACTGGGATGAATTTGTTATCTTAGGTAAGACTTGGAAACTTGTTGGATATGACCAGCTGTCTCCATGTAGGAACATTTGAGCAAACTTCTCCCAAGATCAGAATTAGATTTTGATTCTGCATTGGCCCAGGATAGCTATAAATGTGACCCAATATAAAAATCATAAACTTATTTAAAACATTATGAGACTCTCTTGCAATTATTTTGTAATTTGATTTCTCTCTTCTCAAGTGTGAACCTTGTGGATGACAATGTGATGTCTCAAAGCCATGTAAAATAAATGTCTGTATGCTCTTGCAACATGGGCCTTGGGTTGAACACACATATTTAATATGTGCCCGAAGACAATTCTTTTCCATCCATTGTGGACACTCCTGATAGATATGTCCCTGGTCGTAAAAAGACAAAGTTGTTTTTCTTTATCAAATGTCTTGATAAATGCACATTACTTCTGGAATTAAATGAAAAGGCAGATACTTGTTATGGTCTGATGTCTGTGTGGTCTCTCAATTATATTTGAGTGAAATTTCAGATATAATCCTATCCTTAGTTTTTGTAACTTTTTATTATTTTTATCTGTATGTGTGTGTGTATGTGTTCATGTTTGCGAGCAGGAGCACATCAGTGCCATGGCTTACATGTGGAGGTTGGAGGACAATCTTGGCGCTGGTTCTTGCCTTCCACCTTGTTTGGGGCAATTTGTTGTTGCTCGTTGCTGCGTATGCCAGACTAGCTGTCCCTCTGGCTTCCAGGAATTCTACTGTCTATGCCTCTTTTCTTGCCATAGGTGCCTGGGATTACAGACACAAACTACTGTTCGTGTGGGTTCTGGGGTTCTGAACTCAGGCTGTCGCACTTACATAGCAAGTACTTATAACAGCTGAGCAATTTCTTTGTGCTTCCCCATCTATGGTGTTTATCTGGAATCTCATAACACTGTTTAAGTGAGGACTGGCTGCCAGGTTCCCTGAGTGCAGCACTTTAAAACACCCTGAAGCACAGAGATACTGAACAGTTTTTTGTCCATGATGCAAGGACCTATTTATTTTAAGTATTTATTTATTTATTTGAGGGAGTCAGAGAGAGAGAGAGAGAGAGACAGACAGACAGACAGAGAGAATGGGCATGCCAGCACCTCCAACCACTGCAGATGAACTCCATGTGCCATGTGCCATCTTGTGCATCTGGCTTATGTGGGTCCTGGTGAATCAAACCTGGGTCCTTTGGATTTGCAGGCAAATGCCTTAACCACTAAGCCATCCCTCCAGCCTACAAGGACCTATTTTTGTGTTCTTCTAAAATTGACTGAGTCAAACAGGCCTTACTACCCTTTCTTTCATTTTCCCATAGATTCTGAAGAGCTTAATTATATTACAGAAATCTGTAGAAACTCCTGCAATTCTAAGAGGTATGTGCTCCCTGTGAGGCCACACATGGATCCCTGGGGCACTGACAGGTTTAGCTGATTCTAATAATGGGTTATGTCTGTAACAGCTGCTTTATTATAACAAAATATCCAAAGAATTCATTTATAGAGAAAAGGTTTATTCAGCTCACAGTTTTGAAGGTTTGAAGGCATGGTTCTGCACTTGGCTGAGTTCTTGGAGTAAGTGTCAGAGAGAACACTCCCACCATCCCTTCTCAGTCATGCGCTCCCAGTGAACTATAACCCTCCACTAAGCCTCACCTCCCAAAGGCTTTACCACCTCCTTTGGGGCCAAACCCTTGAAATGTAGGCCTTTGGGTGACTCTACCTATATTCAAAACATAGTGTATGAAAGGGTTTTGTGTACATTCTCATTCATGGACAGGCTGGTCAAGTTTCACATCTCTGTATTTTGTATTTATTTTCAAACCCCATATTGTAGACCTAGAAACTAAAGCTTATCCAAGGATGGACCTCAGGCTACAATGCAGTTAACAGCAGAAAAGATACTTGAACTCTGGTCGTTTTTACTTTAAATCCAGTGCTCTGGTCACAACACCTCTAAGTCTCTGCACCTTTCTTAAGTGAAAGATGCTGTTCACTGATAGTGGGTGAACTGGGTTGTGTTAGGTCCCCAGCCAGTGATTGACATGTGCTCTCATGCAAAGGGTTCCTCACAGTTTGGGCAGGGTGAGGGAAAGACCATCAGTTGAAAACCCAAGGAAGACCCCAAACATATTCTCATGTACATAATTTCCCAGCTTTTCTCTCTCTGTGTTCAAGTATAATTTGCACGCCAGACTTCACTTCTGCTCAGCTATTAGCCAGAGAGTTGTTCCAAGTATTCCGGAAGTGCTGGATGCTGTCCGAAGCAAACCATCAGCTGCCAGTTTCTCTGTCCACAGCCAGCTCAGTAGTAAGTACTAACATCAACTGACAATAAATTAAAAGTCCTTAACTTCTTCTCTGACCTAGCCTGGTCACCTTAGGTTACTTGTGTTTGTTTATATGGTTTCTGGGTGTTGAGGGGGACTCAAAATGAGTGAAGAAACTCACATGAATTGGAAAGTTATGCACCAGGGACTATAATGTTGTTGTTTTGAGACAAAGTCTTGTTACATAGCATAGGCTGGCTCTAACAGTGCTGCTTAGGCCTCCCCAGTGCTGTACTATAGGTATGCAGAAACCTTTGAATCCTCCTAAGTCTCCTGTTGAATGTAGTTTTTGGCTTCTTGGTTATTCTCTCTGCCCCTACATCATTATTCTTATTTTAAATTGCTAGACCCAGAGCTCAGCAGGCCTGGTCAATAGTGGAGCAGGAGCGACCTCCAAGAGGCCTCATTTGAAAATGCACACCAATTTGCTTGAAGGAAACACTGCTTTCTGAGAGCATGCTGCCTCATGGTGGTAGAATAGGAAAATCCGAGTAGAAAAATTACTTTGGAAGTGCAGGGAAGGGACATTGAGTTCTATCAGGGGATCTCAGAAGATCTCAGGACATGAGCTAAGTATTGGCCACATCACACTGTGGCAGCTACATGCTGATGGAAAGGTGTTATTCACACAGCGGGGGTGGGCAGGGAAAAGTACAAGCAAAAGTACAGAGGCATGTTGCCCTGCTGAGCAGAGCAATTTGGCGTGGTGGACTGTGAGTGTATGTGCCTGTATGTACACACAAACTTTCATGAGGTTAAACGAATGACGGTGGCCAAGTTGTAGAGGACACAAGATGCTAACTTGAGTCTGGATTAAAAAAATATTTATTTGGGTGCAGGTGTGCATACCAGGGCCCCTTACTGCTGAAAGCCAATGCCAGACACTTGTGTCACCTTTTGTGTCTGGCTTTACTCTGGTGGATGGACAACTGAACCTGGACCAATCATCATTAACTGTTGAGCCATCTCCCCTGAGAAGTCTGGATTTTGACAATAGGAAGGGTTAAGATCTGAGCCCTTTAGCATGCATAAGCCAAGGACCCTCTTCACAGAACTGGTAGAGGCTCCTATGGAGATAGCTGCCAGTCTGCTGCCTTAGCCATGGAAAGGTCTACCATCATGAAGTGTTCCAGGTCAAGATGCCCTTCTTACTGTATTTTGGAAATCTGGAAACAATGAACTAAAAATACTCAGAAGAGGGCAGGATAGATGGCTTAGTGGTTAAGGTGCTTGCCTGTGAAGCCCAAGGACCTATGTATGTTCAACTGTCCAAATCCCATGTTAGCCAGACACACAAAGGTGAGGCAAGTACAAGGTTGTACATGTCTACTAGGTGGTGCAAGCATCTGGAGTTCAATTGCAGTTTGCTCAGGCCCTGGAGTGCCATTTCTCTCTTTGTCTGTCTGTCTCTCTCTCTGTGAAATAAAATTTTTAAAAAATTGAAAAAAGCCGGGCGTGGTGGCGCACGCCTTTAATCCCAGCACTCGGGAGGCAGAGGTAGGAGGATTGCCGTGAGTTCGAGGCCACCCTGAGACTACATAGCTAATTCCAGGTCAGCCTGGACCAGAGTGAGACCCTACCAAAAAAAACAAAAAAAAAAAAAAAAAAAAAAATTGAAGAAAATACTAAGAGCTGGGTGTGTTGGCACACACCTTTAATCCCAGCACTTGGGAGAGGCAGAGGTAGGAGGATCACTATGAGTTCGAGGCCATCCTGAGACTGCATAGTGAATTCCAGGTCAGCCTGAGCTAGAGTGAGACCCTGTTGCAATTTCTTGTGATAAATTATAATATAGGAGACACATTTGAATGCTCGTGTTAATTACATTCTGGAAATATGCTTGTTGAAGTTATCCTGACCTTCTCACTTGTCATGCAGGTGAGTGAAGGGTATGTCCAAGAGGACTTTGACCCCAGTGTGAATGTAATTCAGGAAGTTACATTGACACCTTGGATCAGAGGGACTGAAGACTGGGCACCTCCAGGATTTCAAATCATACTTCATGTGCATCCACCACTCAAGTAAGTTTGGGACACTGCCTGGAATCCTAGGCTCTACTTAGAATGCGTTCTACCTGATTCCTTATGGAAGTGACTTTGGAGTAAAGGACAGTTTCTGCATGAAGACTACAGACAAAAGTCTTTTCCCTGTTCCTCCTGGTTTGCAAGCTTGAGAGCTTTGAAGGGTTGTTGCTGCTTTCATGGAGGTCCCTTGTAGACTCTGCCTTTGTCTTCTTGAGGATGCTAGGTGAGCTCTGAAGCTTCTTAGTTTACAGGAGAGCTTGCTCTCTAGGCTTGTGGGGCTCACTTTCCTTGCATGCATTATCTTTTATCTAGGGTTCTCCCAAATCCTCCATAACTTATATGGACAGAAATATAACTTGTTTTTAATCATGCCTATTTTTGTTGACCTTAAGCTGTGATCACAATTTATCATTTTGCTTATATTTTTAGGTCACAGTTGATATCAAGGCACAGTAGTTTGATAGAAAAAACTCCATGGAGGCTGGAAAGATTGCTTAGCCATTAAGGCACTTGCCTGCAAAGCCTAAAGATCCAGGTTCTACTCTCCAGGTCCCACATAAGCTAGATGCACAAGGTGGCATATGCATTTGAAGTTCGTTTGCAGTGGCTGGAGGATCTGACATGCCCATTTCTCTCTCTCTCTCTCTCTCTCTGTCTTTAATAAGTAAATAAATACAAATAAATATTCAAAAAAGAAAAAACTCCATGGAACCTCTCATCAGAGCTGTTGGATGGTGTTGTCTTGTGTTATTCATCTAATAACGGTTTTCCATTCATGTGTAGCCTTCCCAGGCATACCATCTTGTGCTGCCTGGTCTCCCTGACTACATAGTATGTGGCTAGTGCTACGCTTGTGTACAGGCAGTGATTAGTCCCTAATGACCCTGTGCTGGGGAGAGTTATTTGTGATGTTGACTTCTGATTTGGGAATACTTGAGACCTTTAATGAGTTCTTGCTTTAAAAGAACCAAATATTTGAACCAGATGACATTGTTGAATAAATTCTAATTTTTTTTTTTTTTTTTTTGGTTTTGCGAGGTAAGGTCTCACTCTGGTCCAGGCTGACCTGGAATTCACTATGTAGTCTCAGGGTGGCCTCGAACTCTCGGCGATCCTCCTACCTCTGCCTCCCGAGTGCTGGATTAAAGGCGTGCGCCACCACACCCGGCTATAAATTCTAATTTTTTACTGGAAAAAAAATGACAAAATTAAGGCCTCCAAGCCAAGAAAACATACCATGATATCAATTTCTTTTGCAATCAATGAAAAGTCTTGCATTGACTACCTCTAAAATGTCACAATTACAATTTTCTGTCTTCAGGAGGGACATGGTGGTTGTGGCCCAGAACTTTCTCTGTGCTGGCTGTGGAACTGCCATAGAGCCTAGTAAGTACGGGACCCAGATTGCTGCTGCTTATGTGCTGGTAGAGCAAAGAGTATCCATGGTGTGCAGTATGTCACTTTGGTGAGAGACCCTTTGATGAAAATGTAATGGCTGCATAGACGTTGACTCCCCTGTCATGAAGAGCCATCATGACCTCCACAGCTGTGTGACCGCCATCTTAGCTGTCTACCCATTGGCCATTTGGAGGTTCCAGACAACTCCTGACTTGGGGATTTGCGCCAGTGGTTTTCTTTCCCCTCCCTGGCTTCCTCCATATCTTCACTCAAGAGTCCTCAGTGTTCCCTGGCCACAACATATTTTACGTTACCATCCTTATTTGGTATTGTAGCACATGTTTACTAGGGTACCCTTGTGCTTTACCAATCGATTTCTGACTGCATGTCTAGATTATAAATCTTTGAGGGCCAATATGTTGTTGGTTTCATGTGTTGCTTTATCACCAACTTCTAGGGGAATGCATGACTTGTAACTGGTCCTGCAGACAAGCTTATGGAGTACATGAGTGGCTTGTCAATGTGCTAGCCAGACTTCTCTAAGAGTTTGAGAATTCGGGATCATTTCTGGGCTGGCTGAAGCCCAGCAAACCAGGCTTCCCACAATAGAAGCATACAACTTTCCAATTGAAACTAAAAATTCCTTGTTCACCAGAGAGGAGCTTCAAGAGATCAAAGTTGAAAGCTGAAACCAGTAGAGGCCTGTTCTATCTCACTGGATGATAATGCCTGACCCACATCACTGTTATGACTAATTTTCTCAGCCAGGCTAGCTAGGAGCATGTCTTTGAGTTAATCTGTATGTCCTGATGCCACATACTGGATCAAATTCACAAGTCATAAACTACAGATATAACTGACTCCACCAAGTTTTGAAGTACTTTTGTAAGTTTATTCAATTACAGAACTGTGTGTCTGCATTGTTGTTACAGAGGCGAATCTTACAGGCATAGTCTTGCTTTCATGGAGTCTGCTTAACATTGTGACAGGAAGATAGAATCTGTATATAAGGAGAGAGAAAGACAATATTGCTGTGGAATTTACAGTAAGGGAGTTTGATCTGCACTGCAGGTGGAGATGGGAGTGAGAGATTTCATTAAGAAGCAGGTTATCTCCAGGACATAGGAGGTTCAACATGTACAAAGGGCCTGTGGCAATGTAAACAAAATACAAGTGAAAAAGTACTATGTTAGTTATAATCTTTCTGCAAGCTTCCTCTAGCTCTTAGGACAATTTTAACTTTATATTCTGAGATCATTTAGACTTAGAGAAGAATTGCAAAAATGATATGGAGGTCCTCCTCACCTAGCTCTCCTCAATATCAGTATTTTGCACATAGTATAAATGTTGTATCTGTGAAATTAGCATTGGTGTAATCTCATTAGTTGAGCTACAGGTTTTATCAGATTTCTCCAGGACTTTTTCATCTATCTCACACACTGAACATGACATTTTACCATTTTGTTCTTTCCTGTGTTCTAAAACTAAAAATTGCTGGGTGTGGTGGTGCATGCCTTTAATCGTAGCACTCAGGAGGCAGAGGTAAGAGGATTGCTGTGAGTAAAGAGGCCAGCCTGAGACTACATAGTGAATTCTAGTCAACGTGGACTAGAGCAACATAATACCTTGAACTACCCCCCCCACAAAAAAAAAGAAAAGAAAAAAATTAAAGTAAAAATTATCAATAGCTATCACAACAAAAATAGTGAAAATTCTTATGTATTTTTTATTGACAACTTCTATACTTACAGCCAATAAACCATGATAATGCCCTCCTCCTCCACTTTCCGCTTCACAACTCTGCTCTCCATCATATCTCCTTCTTCTCTCCGTTAGTATCATTTTTATTTTGAGGTCATCATCTTTTTCTCCTATTATAAGGGTCTTGTGAAGGTATTTCTAGGCTCTGTGTGGGCACGGATATTGAGGCCAATTTCTATCTGAACAATTGCATTATAAGGAGTCATACCCTTCCTTTGGCCCTTACATTCTTTCCACCACCTCTTCCACAATGGACTCTGAGCTTCAGAGGGTGTAATAGAGATGTTTCAGTGCTGGACACTCTTTAGTCACTTCTTCTCAGCACTGTGTTTCCTTTTGGTCATCCCAGTGGTCACCGCCATCTGAAAAGAGAAGATTCTCTAACCAAAAGTGAGAGTACCATTAATACATGAATATGAATATTAAGGGTAGTGCTTACAGGGCAGTTTGATGAGCATAATATATGCATTTAGCCTGATAAGACCACACTTTATACCCTTAAAGTTCATCACTTCCCCTGCCATAGGCTTTTGATTAGGTTTTCAGTACTAGGCATGTATTCCCTCCCATAGAGCAGGCCTTCAGTCCAATTAGAGAGCAGTTGGTTTCCCCCAGATCAGACATGCCACTATTGCACCCGTTTGGTCATTTGGCCTGTCTGGCCAATCTTGAGGTTTACAGTGTTCACTTTTTTTTTTTTTTTTTAACCACTGATGACTTCTGTCTCCTATAGGTCTGGATGCAGTACAGCTTTTTCCAGCTTTTAGTCACTGGTCTTTAGGGAGGAGGTTGTCATCTCAGGCCCAGCTTGATTACTCAGTGACCTTGCCACTCAGGCATGTGAAGTCTTCAGCAATATGGTCTTACCATCTGTTTCTTATGGGAAACCAAGGGCCTTGGCAATAGCCTGTAAAGTTTTGGAGGCAACAGGGGCCTCCCTGGACAACAACTCACTGGATGGTATCCATCCCTGGAACTCAAAATTTCTAGTAACAACCTATGGCTTCTGGATGTGCCATTATCCAAAAAAGTAGGCTTTCATGTGTCTTATTCAGAATATCTTGAATTTTGATTGACCCTCCCCCCATCCTTCTTTTACTCAATTTCTTCCCTGGCCTCTTAGGCCATTCCACACCCTATAAGCTGTTCTTCTACTTACATATATACAATATCATCCCCTTAAGTCCTTCCCTTTCCTCCCTCCCTTATAGCTTAAAATCAGGTATGGTGATACCACCAGCCTTATTTTTGTTGCACAAAATTGTTTTGGTTTTTTTTTTTTTTTTTGTGCTTCCAAATGAATTTTAGGATTGTTTTTTGTTGTGTCTTTGTCTAGTTTTGGTTTTAGGTGGTGCTGGCTTTGTAGAAGGATTTCGATAGAATTCCTTCCTTTTCTATTTTATCAAAAAGTTTGAGAACCAGTGGTGTTAGTTCTTCCATAAAGGTCTGGTAAAATTCACCAGTGAATCCATCTGGGCCTGGACTTTTTTTGGTTGAGAGACCTTTTGTTTTGTTTTGTTTTGTTTTGTTTTGTTTTGTTTTGTTTTGTTCAAGGTAGGGTCTCACTCTAGCTCAGACTGACCTGGAATTCACTATGCAGTCTCAGGGTGGCCTTAAACTCTCAATGATCCTTCCACCCCTGCCTCCTGAGTGCTGGGACTAAAGGCATGTGCCACCATGCCCAGCTAGTTGGGAGACTTTTGATAACTGCTTGGATCTCCGTACTTTTATAGGTCTATTTAAATGGTTTATCACAATTTGATTTAATTTTGGTAGTTCACATGAATCAAGGAAATCATCTATTTCTTTCAGATTTTCAAACTTAGAGGTGTATATATTCTTAAAGTATGTCTTTATGATTTTCTGAATTTCTTTGGTATATCTTGTAATGGTGCCTTTTTCACCTCTAATTTTATTAATTTTTGTCTCCTGTTTTATCTCTGGTCCAATTTGCTAAGAGTTTATCAATCTTGTTTATCCTTTCAAAGAACCAACTCTGTTTCATTGATTCTTTGGATTTTTTTTTTGTTTCTGTTTCATTAATTTCTGCCTTAATCTTTAGTATTTCTTCCTGTCTACTGATTTTTGGTTTGCCTTGTTCTTCTTTTTCCAAGGCCTTAAGGTGAAGCAGTAAATTGTTTACTTGTGAACTCTCTAATTTCTTAATATAGGCACTTAGAGCTATAAATTTCCCTTTTAGGACTGCCTTCATTGTGTCCCAAATGTTTAGGTATGTTGTATCTCATCATCATTTGATTCTATGCAGTTATTGATTTCCTTTTTGATTTCTTCAATGATCCATTCATCATTCAATAGTGTACTGTTTAGTCTCCATGAATTTGTGTATGCTCTATAGTTTTTCTTGTTGCAGATTTGTAGTTTAATCCCATTGTGGTCAGATAAAGTACAAGGGATTATTTCAATTTGCCTGTATTTGTTAAGATTTGCTTTGTGTCCTAATGTATGGTCTATTGTGGAAAATGTTCCATGTGCTGTTGAGAAAAATGTATATTCTGCAGCACTGGAATGGAATGTTCTGTAGATATCTGCTAGGCCCATTTCTTCCATGACATCATTTAATCCAGATGTCTCTTCATTTACTTTTTGCTAGGATGACCTGTCAATTGACTAATTTTTCCACCCAGTTTCCAATTTAATTTTGTCAGCTACACATCGATGGGATGAACTTCCAACCTTTGCACAAGTTATTGAAGCTTATAGATCTAGGGGAAGATCCATAATGGTGAAAGAGTTGGCCCCCTTTCACAGATCCAAGCAGAGAGAGAAAGCAACCACCACTAGCATAAGCAAGCATGCACCAGGAACTCCAGGCAGAGATCCAGCACTTTGCATATCTTAGGCTGGTATTCAGATTCTCTGCCAGTAAAAACACCTTATGGCTGTACCCCAGTATCCATTCAGTGACACCTCCAGCCAGGTGGCTGGAGATCTAAATTGCAAGCTTTAATAATCTACTGAATCTACTGAGGGACATCCATTCAAACCACCATAACATATATTTATTACCTTTAGTTAGCTTTATTCTAGAACTGCTTTACCCAATATGGTAGCCACTTGCCTGTGTGGCTTCATAAATTAAAATTCAATTAATTAAAATTCAAAATTTAGTTCCTTAGTCACAGTAGGGACATTTCAGCTGTCAAGTAGCTCACTGTCACTCATGGCTACAAGGTTGGAAAGTATAGATAGAGAATATTTCTATCCTTATAGAAAGTTTTATTGGACTACCCAGTTCTTGATTATTCTGTGCATATCATTGATTTCACAAGAAGAACAAGTGCCATTTAGAGCAGAGTTTCTGGACTCTGGTCCTGTTGATTTTGTGGTGGAAGTTCCTCTGCATTTGTAGTGGGGATGTGACCTCTGCATTTCTGTGTGTGGGGTGTGACCTCTGCATTTGTGGTGGAGGTGTGGCCTCTGCATTTTTGTGTTGGAGGTATGACCTCTGCATTTGTGGTGGAGGTGTGACATTTGCATTTGTGGTGGGGATGTGACCTCAGCATTTCTGTGTGTGGGTGTGACCTCTGCATTTGTGGTGGGGGTGTGTCCTCTGCATTTGTGGTGGGGGTGTGTCCTCTGCATTTGTGGTGGGGATGTGACCTCTGCATTTGTGGTGGGGGTGTGACCTCTGCATTTGTGGTGGAGGTATGACCTCTGCATTTGTGGTGGGGATGTGACCTCTGCATTTGTGGTGGGGATGTGACCTCTGCATTTGTGGTGGGGATGTGACCTCTGCATTTGTGGTAGGGGTGTGACCTCTGCATTTGTGGTGGGGATGTGACCTTTGCATTTGTGGTGGGGATGTGACCTCTGCATTTGTGGTGGGGGTGTGACCTCTGCATTTGTGGTGGGGGTGTGACCTCTGCATTTGTGGTGGGGGTGTGACCTCTGCATTTGTGGTGGGGTGTGACCTCTGCATTTGTGGTGGGGATGTGACCTCTGCATTTGTGGTGGGGGTGTGACCTCTGCATTTGTGGTTGAGGTATGACGTCTGCATTTGTGGTGGGGATGTGTCCTCTGCATTTGTGGTGGGGATGTGACCTCTGCATTTGTGGTGGGGATGTGACCTCTGCATTTGTGGTGGGGATGTGACCTCTGCATTTGTGGTGGGGATGTGTCCTCTGCATTTGTGGTGGGGATGTGACCTCTGCATTTGTGGTGGGGATGTGACCTCTGCATTTGTGGTAGGGGTGTGACCTCTGCATTTGTTTGTGACCTCTGCATTTGTGGGTGTGACCTCTGCATTTGTGGTGGGGTGTGACCTCTGCATTTGTGGTGGGGTGTGTGTGGGGTGTGACCTCTGCATTTGTGGTGGGGGTATGACCTCTGCATTTGTGGTGGGAATGTGACCTCTGCATTTGTGGTGGGGATGTGACCTCTGCATTTGTGGTGGGGGTGTGTCCTCTGCATTTGTGGTGGGGGTGTGACCTCTACATTTCTGTGTGTCGGGTGTGTCCTCTGCATTTGTGGTGGAGGTATGACCTCTGCATTTGTGGTGGGGATGTGACCTCTGCACTTGTGGTGGGGATGTGACCTCTGCATTTGTGGTGGGGATGTGACCTCTGCATTTGTGGTGGGGGTGTGTCCTCTGCATTTGTGGTGGGGATGTGACCTCTACATTTCTGTGTGTGGGGTGCAACCTCTGCATTTGTGGTGGGGATGTGACCTCTGCATTTGTGGTGGGGTGTGTCCTCTGCATTTGTGGTGGGGATGTGACCTCTGCATTTCTGTGTGTGGGGTGCAACCTCTGCATTTGTGGTGGGGATGTGTCCTCTGCATTTGTGGTGGGGATGTGACCTCTGCATTTGTGGTGGGGATGTGACCTCTGCATTTGTGGTAGGGGTGTGTCCTCTGCATTTGTGGTGGGGGTGTGTCCTCTGCATTTGTGGTGGGGATGTGACCTCTACATTTCTGTGTGTGGGGATGTGACCTCTGCATTTGTGGTGGGGATGTGACCTCTGCATTTGTGGTGGGGTGTGACCTCTGCATTTGTGGTGGGGTGTGACCTCTGCATTTGTGGTGGGGTGTGACCTCTGCATTTGTGGTGGGGTGTGACCTCTGCATTTGTGGTGGGGGTGTGACCTCTGCATTTCTGTGTGTGGGGTGCGACCTCTGCATTTGTGGTGGGGATGTGACCTCTGCATTTGTGGTGGGGATGTGACCTCTGCATTTGTGGTGGGGATGTGACCTCTGCATTTGTGGTAGGGGTGTGTCCTCTGCATTTGTGGTAGGGATGTGACCTCTACATTTCTGTGTGTGGGGATGTGACCTCTGCATTTGTGGTGGGGGTGTGACCTCTGCATTTGTGGTGGGGGTGGACCTCTGCATTTGTGGTGGGGATGACCTCTGCATTTGTGGTGGGGTGTGACCTCTGCATTTGTGGTGGGGTGTGACCTCTGCATTTGTGGTGGGGATGTGACCTCTGCATTTGTGGTGGGGGTGTGACCTCTGCATTTGTGGTGGGGGTGTGACCTCTACATTTCTGTGTGTGCACGACCGCTGTATTTGTGGGGGGGATGTGACCTCTGCATTTGTGGTGGGGATGTGACCTCTGCATTTGTGGTGGGGGTGTGTCCTGTGCATTTGCGGTGGGGGTGTGACCTCTGCATTTCTGTGTGTGGGGTGTGTCCTCTGCATTTCTGTGTGTGGGGTGTGTCATCTGCATTTGTGGTGGAGGTGTGAACTCTGCATTTCTGTGTGTGGGGTGTGTCCTCTGCATTTGTGGTGGAGGTGTGACCTCTGCATTTGTGGTGGGGGTGTGTCCTCTGCATTTCTGTGTGTGGGGTGTGTCCTCTCATTTGTGGTGGTGGTGTGTCCTCTGCATTTGTAGTGTGGGGTCCTCTGCCTTTGTGGATGATTAGCAGCATTACACAATGCCTGTAGCAGCTCCCCAAAAGTGGAAACTGAAAATGATTCTATATACTTTACAATAATATCCCTTAAAGGGAAAAAGTTACCCTGGCTGATAGTCAGCGATGACAACATTTTCCTTTCTTCTGTTTTAATTGGTGGTCTTGGGAAACAAGAAAAGGACATAATTTATTCTGTATTGGTAGCATAGCACTTAATATGCAGCCAGTGGAGTATGATGAGTGAGTGAATGGATACTGAGACCATTGGACTTTACATGCTAGAGAAAGATAGTTTATATCAGGAAAATTCATTGCTCCCTTCTCTCCTTAATCTTCCTGTCTTGCTTGGTTGGATCAGGAATGGAGAATACAAGGACCAGAAGATACCCTTTAGTGGCTTACTTAGTACTGAGTTTGGAATTTTTGTGTTTTGCTGGCGATTTCAATGTGTAACATGACCCTCAAGGGATGATCTAGCAAGAGCATAGGCTTTAGCTACTCCTCTTCCCCTTTTTGACATGCAGTGGCTCAGGAGTGGGCAGATGGCTACCTTCGTAATTTGGCAGCAGGGGCTTAGATTTGAATATCATTTGGCTGCATACTGCATGTGTGTCCCTGCTGTGTTGTTTGACTTTACTGTCTTGTGTTTTCATCAATAAACTAGGGAAATTAATACTGAGTATGTACATAACTAATAAAGAAAAAAACGTTGTCCAATATTAAAAAAAAGAAAAAGAGACTAGGGAAATAAAAGTCCTTACATCATGGAGTTTCAAGCACAGAAATAAGTAGTATGTAAACATTTAACCAGTGTGTGTCCAATGAAGATTTGCTCCAATTGTCACTCGGGCCTTGTTTATTCTTCAGGATATTACTTGGATACAAGTAGGGCAGTAGCTGCTTTTCTGTAGGGCATGGTTGAAGGCCCCCGGGCTTCTGGAGGTTTAGGCAGACCTGAGCTGTCAGGCATGACTAAGGGCCCTGGACCTTGGAGGTGGCAGTGAGCCTAGACCCTGACAATCTTGCCTCAAGACCAGCAGGAGTGAGGCTGTTCCCTCCTGCCGAGGTTGCAGCGAGCCTAGACCAAGCAAGACCAGCAGGAGTGAGTCTGCTCCCTCCCCCAAGCCCGGAGCACCTGGACATCCTGATAAGACTTAGGTTTCACTTTTCCCCGAGCCTTGTGACCTTTGTCCACTTAAGTCACTATATGTTAATGAGGTATCAGCCAGCAACCTTCGCACAACCAGTCCCCCTGTGACCCATACCCTATACCTTTTCCTGCCACTACTTAGACCATGTGACCCTTTCCCACTCACCCAAAGTCCCTACATGCTAATTAGGCATTAGCGGGACCTTTGTACTAACCAATCCCCTTTATGACCCATACCTCTTCCCACTCTTCCACAAATGCTTATAAACCCATTCCCCTGACAATAAACCAGCTGCCCTCTGACACTGCCTCCTGGGTGTTTCTTCCCATCACACTCACTGCCACTCAAGACCCTGCTTCACTGTTGCCTGGATGTCTCCGGGGAACCACAGCCACAGGGACCCCAGGAACCACACTTTTCCAGCCAATATCATTACTTCTGATTATGAGTGTTGACAAATGCATCCACTAGTATAACACCTTACACAATCTCAATTACAAAGAGGCACATGAGTTAAGCCATGAAGAATAAACTTTATATTTGGTTCATATTAGATGCTAGTGCTAAGGGAGGGCTACATAGGAGACTTAACTGCATTGTTTTCTTTATTTTTTATTTTAAAATATTCTTATTTATTTATTTGAAAGCACAGAGAGATAGAGGGGAGAGAGAGAGAATGGGTGTACTAGAGCCACCAGCTGCTGCAAACAAACTCCAGATGCATGCACCACTGTTCATATGGCTTTATGTGGGTACTGAGGAATTGAACCTGAGTTGTTAGGCTGTGGTGGTTTGATTCAGGTGTCCCTCTTAAGTATTCTGAATGTTAGTCTCTCCAGCAGGTGGCAATTGGAAATTAAAGCCTCCTGGAGGCAGTGTATTGTTGGGGAAGGGCTTATTGGTGTTATAGCCAATTGCCTCATGCCAATGTTTGGCACACTCTCCTGTTGGTATTGTCCACCATATATTGGCCAGGGAGTGATGTCTACCCTTTGCTCATGCAATCGTTTTCTCCTGCCATGATGGAGCTTACCCTTGAGTCTGTAAGCCAAAATAAACCCTTTTTTCCCAAAAGCTGCTCTTTCTCAGGTGATTTCTGCCAGCAATGTGAACCTGACTGCAACAGTCATGTTGGTACCGAGAGTAGCATTGCTGCTAGACACCTGACTGTGTGGCTTTCACCTTTTGGAGCTGACTTTCAAGAGTAATGTGGAAGAATTTGAAATCTTGGCTTAAGAGATGCCCTGCAGTGCTGTAGGTACAGCTTGATGGACTATTCAGGTCAGAGTTAAAGGACCTGAGTGTACTAAGAACTATAGACAGTGAAGTTTGGCTTATGAGGGTGAGAAAGAGCTTTGTTTGGACTGGGCTAGAAGTAGTTTGTGTGAGAGGCTTGCTATTATGCCCATGTCCTGAGAATTTGTGCAGGGTTGCATTGCATAGAAAGGGACTGGTATGAGCAGAGGGATATGGTACAGAAATGAAATCTTTGGGATGAAACTTCTGCCTGTTCAGCTGTAATTATATGAGATTATAACCTTTGAGACTGAGCCAGCTGACATGCACTGGGGCATCAGGAAGAATGTAGACTCTTTTGAAGGGGTCTGAGTGCTCAAGGAGTGACCTGTTTTTCAAAGTCTGCATTATTCCCCCCAGATTAACATACTGGCACCCTACCTGGTATTGTGGAGTATAAGAAATGCAAGAAAGAGAGGGTCATTGAGTTTGCAATGTGTCTTGTGTTTTGGAAATGGCCATGGTCAGTGTGAAGCAGGTTTGGTGGATGCCTGCATGGAGACCCAATGGAGCTGTGAGGATGAACTGTGGGTTGCACTGGACACCCAGTGGAGATACCAAGAGCACAAGATGGCTGCTAAGGAAAGCTGCCGACCCTGGATGAAGTTTTCCAGGACTCTGAGTAGCCTAGCTGGAGGGGCAGAATTAGAACTCCAGAGACTTGTTGCTGGTTAGAATTATTGGACTTGGAGATTTGTCACTGACTAGAGTTGTTGGACTTGGAGCTAGGGTTCGATGTTTGCCCTATTTAAATCTTGTATTGGTTGAAGATTTCTTTGCTATGTCCAGTGCCATCTTTCACAGTGTGAATGTTTATTCTGTGGGTTTTGGTGTGGGGTGGGATTTTTTTTTGGTATTGTGGCTCAGTTAAAAGATCTTGGATTATGGAGAAGTTTGAACATCATTAGGATTGATAAAAACTATGGGGACTTTTAACGTTGAACTGAATACATTAGATTTTATATCATGTATGGATATCAGTTTATGGGGCCCAGGGGCAGAATGTGGTGGTTGGATTCAGGTGTCCCCCATAAACTTAAGTATTCTGAATGCTAGTCTCCCCAGCTGATGGCAATTGGAAATTAAAGCCTCCTGGAGGCAGTGTATTGTTGGGGAAGGGCTTATGGGTGCTATTGCCAATTTCCCAGTGCCAATGTTTGGCACACTCTCCTGTTGCTATTGTCCACCTTATGTTGGCCAGGGAGTGATGTCCACCCTCTGCTCATGCCATCGGTTTCCCCTGACATTATGGAGCTTCCCCTCAAGTCTGTAAACCAAAATAAACCCCCTTTTCCCAAAAGCTGTTCTTGGTCAGGTGATTGCTGTCATCATTGAGAACCTGACTGCAACATAGGCTTTGCAGGCAAGTGCCTTGACCACTGTGCCATTTCTCTGGTCCTCGTTTACCTTCTTAACCTGGGTAGCGAGAGCTAGGAATTTGCCCTCCATAGTATTTGCTTTTTTGTTTTTTTGGGTATTTGTCTTTTGTAAACAAATCTTTTCTTTTGATAGTCTCTGTGGCTTTTTCCAGGCTGTGTGTGTGTGTATGATCTCACTTTTGGATTCCATTGGCTGCCCTTCCTGTGTTCTGCTTTTTCTTTAAAAAAAAATAAATTTTATTTATTTATTTATTTGAGAGAGAGAGAGAATGGGTGTGCCAGGGCCTCTAGCCACTGCAAATGAACTCCAGTTGCAATCCACCTTGTGCATCTGGCTGCCTGGGGAATTGCTGGGTTCTTATTGCAGGCAAGCACCTTAACTGCGCCACCATGCCCTGTTTTTGTTTGTTTGTTTTGTTTTGTTTTTTTAAGTAGGGTTTTGGTCTAGCCCACACTGACCTGGAATGCACTCTATAGTCTCAGAGTGGCCTCAAACTCATGATGGTCCTCCTACCTCTGCCTCCCTAGTGCTGGGATTAAAAGTATGCAGCACCATGGCCAGCTCTTTTGCTTTCTTTATGCTTGTACAGCATGTTGCATGGAGAACACTGTGCCTTTTTTTTTTGAAGGATGCTTTTGTTGCCACTCTGTGTTTCCCACTCTCAGTGTCGTGTGGGAGACCTCCATGAAGTCTCTGTGCCGTGGTGTCACAGAAGCAGGATGACCACTGCATATGGAGGATTGAAGCGGGGCTCAGAAACATCTTCAAAGTTTGCCACCGGCTGGCTGCAGAGAGCATGTCACTGAGTTGCATTTCCGTGACTGTCGTGGAGCAGGGGTGTTCATCCCTATTATCTGTATTTCTTCTTTCTATGATCCTGCCCTTGATCATTTTTTGTTTTTTTCTTTAATTTTTATCTACTAACATTGTACATGCACTGCTTTGGAGTTTTACAAAACACATTTCCTGTGTGGGATATTGTTGAACCCAGTTCTGAGCTGAGTATCTATCATGTTTGCAGGACAGGTGTCCACACCTCTGTGCTGCTGTGTGACCCTAGTGACCTGTGGAGTTGGGACTCCCAGCCACAGTTTCACATCCTAAAATGAATGTTCTTTTTGCTACACTGCAGTTTGCTATATCCACCTTCCAAATCCAAGTGTATTTGCAAATGGTTCTTTTCTAACACGGCAAAACACAGTTTAAATCCCCACATTGCAACTGGAGTTGCCCTGAGGTTGGGTCAGGCTTTAGCATCATGGGCAGCCATCTGAGTCTGTACCTTGCATAGGAAATGGAGCAGGGAGGTGGGCCAGTGTGGCTTTCACTGTCAAACGCATGGTCTCACTCTCTGTCCCTCCACAGAGTTTGTAAAGCGGCTCCGGTACTGTGAATACCTAGGGAAGTATTTCTGTGACTGCTGCCACTCGTACGCAGAGTCCTACATCCCAGCAAGGATCCTGACATCGTGGGACTTCAGGAAGTACTATGTGAGCAACTTCTCCAAATGGCTGCTGGACAGCATATGGCACCAGCCTGTCTTCAGTTTGCTGAGCCACAACAGCCTGTATGCCAAAGCCAAAGAACTGGACAGGGTGAAGGTGAGTAGGTACCTCTGGAAGGAGGATATGGGTCCAGTAGGTCAGGCACCCTATGGCTGGAAGTGCACACCCCTCCACTGTCAGGGTGTACCCAGACCCTACAAGAGACCATGGGGGCTGGAGAAATGGCATAGTGGGTAAGGCACTTGCTTGCAAAGCCAAAGGACCCATGCTCAATTCTCCAGGACCCATGTAAGCCAGATGCACTATGTGGTGCATGCATATGGAGTTCATTTGCAGTGAAAGTAGGCCCTGGTGTGCCCATTCTCCACCTCCCTCACTATCTCTGTCCTTCTCTCTCAAATAAATAAATAGAAAAAATTAAATTAAAACTAAAAATGAATAAATACAGAAAAGAGACCATGCCATGAAATGAATCATTTTGAGGCCCCTTACCTACATGGACTCTTTCCAAGGCTTGTATGCTTTTCTGGAAGAAAGCCCCAAGCTATGCGTGCATCATGTTCCACAAAACCTGGGAGCATTCAGGATCCAGACTCAGTTATGGGCCTTACGATGGAGGCTGTTGGCTTTAGTGGCTTGTTTTATACTGGGGTGGCATTTCAGCTAACACTGAACTTTGTTGTACACATTGTACACTTTGTTGTCCTTTTCACATTTCTCTCCCCCCTTTGCCTGCTTTCTCATGTTAGGACATCCAGGAGCAACTTTTTCACATCAAGAAGATGCTGAAGACTTGCAGGTTTGCTGACAGGTACGATCTTTGGCTGTGACACTCTGCACCCCCGCCCCCCACCTCCACCTGAATATCCTCCGTATGTCTCCTGGCCCCAGCTTCCCCAGTACCCAGGGTTTCTTGGCTCCATATTCATCTATGCCTCTTCTTGGGGATGCAGACCACCTCTTTGAACCTGCCAAATCACCAGTGGGAAATTTATCTTGCTATGAAGAATGGAGTGGGCTGGGGATGTGGCTCCATATGAGGCCCTGGGTTTGACCTCCAACACAAACACACACACACACACACACACACACACACACACACACACACACACACAGAATAAAAAAGAAGACAGAGGCTAGGGAGATGGCCCAGACCGTAAAACAAATGCTGTATAAGCATGAAGACCAGAGTTTGGATCTCAGCACCCATGTCAGTGCCCAGTGGCTACAGTGGCCCACCTGTAATCCTAGCACATGGGAGGCAGAAACAGGGAGTCCCTGGGGCAAGCTGAGTATTTAGACTAGCTGAGTCAGCAAGCTCTGGGATCAAGTGATAGACCCTGCCTCAGTAAAGACAAGAGCAACTGAGGAAAACACCTAACATCACGTGAGTGCACATACACAAAATGAGAGTGGGATAAGGACAAAAGTAAAACGACTCTCTAGCCACTGCCCCTTTTAGTCACAAAAATAATAACCATGAATATTTTTAAAAGATTTATTTACATTTATTTATTAGAAACACAGAGAGAAAGAATGGGCGAGTCAGGGCCTCTAGCCACTGCAAATGAACTCCAGACGTATGTGCCACCTTGTGCATCTGGCTAACGTGAGACCTGCAGAATTGAACTTGGATCCTTAGGCTTAACTGCTAAGCCATCCTCTAGCCCAATAACCGTGAATTGTGATAAACACATGTAACAGAAAGTTTTGTCACCTCAGCTACTTTAAGTGTATGCTTGAGTGACATTCAGCACATTTCCATTGTCCTTCTCTCACCACTGCCATCTGCAGAACTCTTTTCATCAAATTAGCCACTACTTGTCCATTTGTTCCCCAGCCCCTGGCAAGCACAAGCCTACCTTCTTTCTCTAAGAACTTGATTACTCTAAGTACCTCATTCAAACGGGATTATTTCTGTCATTGTGACTGGATTATTTCCCTTATAATGTTCTCAGGTCCATTCATATGTTGTAGCATGTCAGAATTCCCTTCCTTTTTAAGGATGAATAAGATTGCATTGTATAAATATACCACTTTTTCTTCTCCTTCCACTGACACAGTTGCTTCTAGCTCTTGTGAGTAATGTTGCTATGAACAGGAGTGTCCCTACAACCTGCTAAAGTACCTTTACAGAGAGGCAGGAGACATGTCAAACTGGGTGAGATCATGGCCTCCAGAAACTACTTATCAAAGTTTGGCCTAATAATATAATTCAAAGATAAGCAGAAATTTACCTGGACTATAGTTTTTAAGTAAGAAATGACAAGAATCTATTAAGTGTGCAGTAATAGCTACTTAAACTCCTATCACATACACAGTAGAAAATGCAAGCTGCCAGTAAAGGGTTAGGCCTGAATTCAGTGTGAGAGATTTTTTTAAAAACAATTATTAGAGAGAAAGAGAGAGAGGGAGAGAGAGAGAATGGGTGTGCCAGGGCCTGTAGCCACTGCAAACGAACTCCAGACACATGTGCCACTTTGTGCATCTGGTTTACATGGGTACTGGGGAATCAAACCTGGGTCCTTAGGCTTCACAGACAAGTGCCTTAGCTTCTAAGCCATCTCCCCAGCCCCACTTTGAGAGATTTTTAAGTGAGAAAGAGAAGGATACTTGAGGAGGTTAATTATTATTATAATAAGTGAGATCATGGACTTTAAAAAATTGTTTAAAGGTTGGTATCAGCTTTTAGTCTTTATTTCATCATGATTTGTTGCTTTTGAGTTAAGTTTATTGGGAAGGAGTGTGTATATTCTAGCTATTGGGGATTGACAGGCTAGCTGGCTTGGGAATACAGGGAGGATGCTTCCAGTAAGTGACTTAGGGGACTCACGAGAGGAGATGGGATTGCAGCTGAAGTTCTGAAGGCTGTTGGGACATCTACGTGACTGTGACTCCTGGTATTTCCATGAATGAGCCATAAGCCTTTAAGTGTATGCTTGAGTGACATTAAGCACATTTCCATTGTCCTGTCACCACCACCATCTACAGAACTCTTTTCATCAAATTAGATTACTACTTGTCTGGATTTTTTCCTTATAATGTTCTCAGGTCCATTCATATGTTGTAGCATGTCAGAATTCCCTTCCTTTTTAAGGATGAATAAGATTGCATTGTATAAATATACCACTTTTTCTTCTCCTTCCACTGACACAGTTGCTTCTAGCTCTTGTGAGTAATGTTGCTATGAACAGGAGTGTCCCTACAACCTGCTAAAGTACCTTTACAGAGAGGCAGGAGACATGTCAAACTGGGTGAGATCATGGCCTCCAGAAACTACTTATCAAAGTTTGGCCTAATACTGTAATTCAAAGATAAGCAGAAATTTACCTGGACTATAGTTTTTAAGTAAGAAATGACAAGAATCTATTAAGTGTGCAGTAATAGCTACTTAAATTCCTATCACATACACAGTAGAAAATGCAAGCTGCCAGTAAAGGGTTAGGCCTGAATTCAGTGTGAGAGATTTTTTTTAACAATAATTATTAGAGAGAAAGAGAGAGAGGGAGAGAGAGAGAATGGGTGTGCCAGGGCCTGTAGCCACTGCAAACGAACTCCAGACACATGTGCCACTTTGTGCATCTGGTTTACGTGGGTACTGGGGAATCAAACCTGGGTCCTTAGGCTTCACAGACAAGTGCCTTAGCTTCTAAGCCATCTCCCCAGCCCCACTTTGAGAGATTTTTAAGTGAGAAAGAGAAGGACACCTGAGAAGGTTAATTATTATTATAATAAGTGAGATCATGGACTTTAAAAATTTGTTTAAAGGTTGGTATCAGCTTTTAGTCTTTATTTCATCATGATTTGTTGCTTTTGAGTTAAGTTTATTGGGAAGGAGTGTGTATATTCTAGCTATTGGGGATTGACAGGCTAGCTGGCTTGGGAATACAGGGAGGATGCTTCCAGTAAGTGACTTAGGGGACTCACGAGAGGAGATGGGATTGCAGCTGAAGTTCTGAAGGCTGTTGGGACATCTACGTGACTGTGACTCCTGGTATTTCCATGAATGAGCCATAAGCCTTTAAGTGTATGCTTGAGTGACATTCAGCACATTTCCATTGTCCTGTCACCACCACCATCTACAGAACTCTTTTCATCAAATTAGCCACTACTTGTCCATTTGTTCCCCAGCCCTTGGAGTAGGAGTCACATACCTACCTTGGAGTAGGACTCGGAGTCACATACCTACTTGTGAGCAATAATTCTGCAACTGAGACAACAGTCACTGATGCTAATGGACAGTGATCCTCCTACCTCTGCCTCCTAAGTGCTGGGATGAAAGGTGTGCACCACCTCACCCAGCTGGGATTTGTTTTGAAGATGTGGAATCCAGTGTTCGGCTGTCTGTTGGTCAGCATGGGTGTAGACATCCTATAAGAAGTACATTTCTCTGCTTACTCAAAGCACCCAGTGCGAGTGCCTAGAGGGAAGCCCCAGCACCATTCCCGGCCTCCGTGCTATGCTGAGGGGGTGGCTTTCTGAATCTCCTGCTTCCTCTCTGGCAGTGTACTCAAGGACTTTGAGCAGATTCCCAGCCACTTGACTGACGAGCTGCATCTGTTCTCCCTGGAAGACTTCGTCAGGACCAAAAGAGGGCTGCTAGCACCCTTGCTCAAGGACATTCTGAACGCTTCCCTCGTGCATGTTGCCAGCTGTGAGGTAAGGGTTTGTCTATGTCAGAACCTGTGTGACACATTCCTCACTTGACTCCATTTAACTCTCACAAGCCCCAAGAAAGTGCTGGTGACACTACAGATGAGTAAACTGTGGTTCACAGCTGTGTCCACAGAGCAGACCATCCTGCTGGCAGCAGTGGCTCAAGCTGGGGTCCTGCAGTTCAGTCTGAGTGCCAAAACCCTCTGTGAGCTCACTGTACCCTGAAGCAGCCATGTGGGAATAGATATTTTTTCTGGTTATTGTTTGGATTCATTCTTCTGAACAATCATAGACATTTAAGAATTGATGCTTTTCCCGTTATATATGAGTGAGAGATCTGTTCCAATTTGGAACTTAGGTTTGTGATCTACATGTGTGTATGCATGTTCATATGAGTGTGAATGTAATTGTGTGTGCACATGTTTTTGTGCATTTGGAAGCCAGAGTTCAATGTTGAGTATCTTCCTCTATTGCTTTCCCACCTTATTTTTATGAGACTGGGTCTCTCACTGATCTTAGGACTCACCAATTTGGCTGAACAAGTTAGTCAGCAAACCCAGAGAGCCTCCTGTCTCTGCTTTCCCAGTGCTGCGATTACAGGCATGTAGCACCATACCCAACATTCACATGGGTGTTGTGGATCTAAACTTGTAAGGCAAGGGAATCACGGTCCCCTTAAGTGATCACCTCAGTCCCTAATGTGTGATTTTTTGATGCCTTCTTTTACAGCTATGTCAGGGCAAGGGCTTCATTTGTGAATTTTGCCAAAGTACAACTGTCATCTTCCCGTTTCAGACTACAACATGTAGAAGATGTTCAGGTATTTTAATAACTTTTAAATAGCTTAATGATAGTTTAATAAAGTTAATATAAGTTTCATAACTTAATTATAACATTAACTTATGCTGCACAACATCTCAACAACTTAAGCACAGTTATTTCTTTAAAGTACAATGATGCTGGTGTGCTCTTTATGATGACTTGAAGATGATACAGTCCGGGGCACACAGGGAGGAATCTTTGGTGATATGGCATAAAAGCCATGTCTCTTGGGGTCTGCATAAAGATGGTCCCATTTTGCCTATGCCACTCCCACTTTGTAATTGGATCACAGTTCTGCCCAATATTTTGTTGGATACCAAAATGGTGGAGTGGAGTAGTTATAGACCAGATGGGCTACAAGGCCTAAATATTCTCTATTTGACTTTAAAGAAGAGGTTGCTGATCTTTGTGCTGGCAGGTTAGTGCCTAAGAGACTTCCATGGTCACTGCATTCTGTTTTATGGGGAGATGTTGGCAGGGACATGTGCACGTCTTCTTCTTAGGCCACTCCAGGGAATCTCCTGTCACTCTTTTGTTTTTTTGAGAGGCAGAGAGAGAGGAAGAGGCAGAGAGAGAAAGAGTGCACCAGGGCCTTTTCAGGCACTATGAACAAACTCCAGACACGTGCGCCCCCTTTAGTGCATGTGCGACATTGCGTGCTTGCGTCACTTTTGCATCTAGCTAAATGTGGGACCTGGAGATTTGAATGAGCATTCTTAGGCTTTTCAGGCAGGTGCCTTAACTGATAAGCAATCTCTCCAGCCCTCCTATCACTCTTAAAGCAATGTTGGACGATGAGGTCCCCAGCAGACATGTGAAGTCACTTGATAGCTGTGGTAGTGTGAAGGCAGCAGGACTTAGCAGGAGAAGCAGTGACCAAAACTGTGTTGCAGTGAAGCCGAGGCCATCTCACTGGGCTCTGGGGCTGGGGTAACATTTCAGCACTGTCCCAACTTAGGGACAGAGAGAGGGCAGAGCAGTCTTCAAACTCCATTGTGACCAATCACCAGATGCAGGCCAATGCTTGGAAAGGAGCATGACTATGGATGTGGCAGCTCTCTCCAAGTAGGGCCATTTCCTGAGAAACAGCACCATCTTCCAAGATCCACCAGCCACCAACACAGAGATGGGGATCCATTTTTGGTGCTTCCGTGGATCTGGAGACTTGTGACATCCTGTATCCATTGGGCTCTCTGAGCTTCATGGTCATGAGGTCCCTGGGAAGATTAGCCTGGCTCATTTCTCTTTGCTAGGCTCTGGGTTCTTGATTCAGCTTTCATCCCTCCTTGGTTGAGGCTGGGTATCCAGACATAAGTGAAATGATGAGATAGCACATTTGCTAATGACAGGTCCCCTTGCTTGCAGCATGCAAAGCTTGTTTTCACAAACAGTGCTTCCAGTCCTCTGGGTGTCCCCGATGCGCACGGATCAAAGCTCGGAGAAGTCTTTTGGAGAGTCTGCCCTCTGCAGCGACATGATGGCTCTGAGTGTTGCTCAACAGGCCTTATGATACCAATGTTTGTCTACTATTGGTAACATTGCTCTGGGAATTAAGTGTTTATATCAGGACTTTTAAGAAAAGGATGGCCAGCATTCTCGTCATTGTATGTACTTAATATTTGAAAAGAGCCATGTTACTAAGAATGGGTTTACTAAAGTTTTTTTGCAAATGTTTGACTTTTTGCTGCTATTGGTTGTTTTTAAAGAATTCTTTTGATACTCAATTGTATTGGGATAGTTGTTTTTAGCTAATTACAGAGCCTATATTTTTTATAAATGTAACTGACAAGATGAAGCACCCAGTTCCTCTTCCTTAAAAGGCTGTTTGTAAACTAATTGGTACAGCAAGTGAACAAAATGAAACCAAAAATTTGTTTGAAAAGACTTTTTTATTCAAGTAAAAGACTTCTACTGAACACTGTTTTTCGTTATGCCTGTCTGCCATGATTTATTGATTCAGTTTGCATAGAGAATACAGGGTGCATGAATTTGCCTTAGCAGTACATGGAAGTCTAGTGGAGGTGTAATTTGAAGTAATTGCCTCCAGGTGGCACTGTTTCAGGCGCACACATTCACTCTGGTCGTCATTTCTGTTCCACTTTAGTTTGTGGGTTTATTATTGCAGATAACTTTTCATTGCTGGGACAAAAAACCTTTCTAGAAGCAGCTTATGGGAGGAAAGGGCTAACTTTAGGCTTACAGTTTTGAGGGGAAGTTTCATCATGATGGGAAAAGGATGACATAAGCAGGACATAATGGGTGGAAAGAATTTAAGTACCAGGTTTGGAGCTGCACTAATGAACCTCACAGTCTGTGTCAAGAGTGGGTGGCTCCAGGGGAATTCATGGAGGGAGTGAGTCCCTCTGGAAGGAGGTGCTCAGAGCAGACATTCACAGACACCAGTGCAATGCAGAGCAGGGTGGAGTTCTTTATTCTAGTCACAGGGTGCTTATATAGGGAATGAGTGTGCAGTCTGCATACACAGACAAAAGTCCCATTCTACCATGGTAATTAAAAAAATATTTCATTTTTATTTATTTATTTGAGAGAGGGAAAGAGGCAGAGTGAGAGTGCAAACGAACTCCAGATGCATGCGCCACCTTGTGCATCTGGCTTACGTGGGTCCTGGGGAATTGAACTGAGGTTCTTTGGCTTGGCAGGTAGGCGCCTTAACCTCTAAGCCATCTTTCCAGCCCAACCATGGTAACTTTTAATCCTTGCAGGACATCCACCCTCAGGATGTACACTAATATAGGCAACACAAACACCCACAGTGTAGCAATGAGGGGGAGTTGTTCTATCCCAAAGTCAAAGGGACTTTTCTGGCTTTTAACTTCCATTCCCCATATCCTTCTGTAGTGAACATTGGGCTGCTGAATTTGGAAGGATTTCCAAAGATCAGGGTGGTGTCCACACCAGTGTCAATAAGTACAATTATCCTTTGGGCATTCTGTGGTTTCCAGTAATCAATTCCACATGAGGCCTCTGTTCACCTGGGTTCCCCATAGTTCCAATGCCATGGCTAGTCATGGAGGTAGTCAGCCAGACTTACCTCTTGTGCTTAAAGAGATGCAGACAATAGGGTATTTGGGGGACAATTTCTTCCACAAGATCAATAGCACATCCAAGGCTGGCTACCCAATGTGGCCTTGTTGAGTCCAGTGGCCAGTAGGTGGAACCATAACTGCTTGAAAGGCACTTTCGTTGGTTCACTTTCCCATACCTTGAGGGGATTTAGTTTCTGGTATTCTGTTTTTCTTCCCCTTTTGTGATTCTGGGCCACATGATTTTGTTGCCTGCGCCTGCTTGCTCTGCCACCTGACTTTGGCTGGCAAGTTTGTGCAGTGGTCACCACATGAACAGGTTGGTCAGTGTAGGGAGCTAGGAGAGCCACAAGTGAGGTAAATGTCCCAGGGGGTCCAGAACTGAAATCATGTTCTTCATCCAAGAGATAAACATTTCCTCATCTGGGCTCCTATAATTCAGCCTAAATATCATCTGTCACATGCCATCTCCCAGATCACTCGTACCAAGTCTAGATAGGTGGTCCATTTACTGATCTGTTCTGGCATGTCTGGGGCATTTTCCCGTACTATTCATGCAGCCAACATCAGCCAGCTGGACAATTGGCATCAGAAGCCATAGATCACACTTCCTGCAATCTTTGTCTTAATGATGGGACATTTGTATTCTGTATTATCAGCTTCATCAGCCCATAAATGCAACAGTCAGGTGGGAATAGTCTCCCACATTCATTGCTTGCATTATTTGGTCAGCTCCCTCAGTTCCGTGGCCATATATGTAGTGTGTGTGTGTGTGTGTGTGTGTGTGTGTGTGTGTGTGTGTGTGTGGTTTGTCAGGTGGCCTGGATCCCTGGGTTCTACCCTGGACTTGTTCATTCACCTCCAGCCTCTGGCATACAGACATCCTTAGTTGGTATGCCAGGAGTCAGACTCACTGAGTATGGAGTATGGTCCTCTTCCAAGGCTGGGACACACAACTGTTGCTCCACTGCCATTAGGTGTCCTTCAAGGTCCAACTTCTTTGTTCTCAGTGTCATCAGTTGCTCCTGAAAGTCTTGGCCATACTAGGGGACTTGTCCAGTCCACACAAAACCTTTGTTCAGAGTTTCTACAAGTCATGGCCGTCCTGCTGGACTTGCTTCAATACAGACAGAAACAGTCAAGCCACCCATCCAGCCATCTCCTGATGGGCCTGTGGGATTCCTTCTTTCAGTTTTTCCAGGGTCTTTCTGATTCTGGCTGGACTGGGACTAATGGCTCACCAATCCTCAGGAGAAGCCCAGTCCATCCAGAAGGCTGGACACCATCATTCAGTCGGGGGCCACATGTCTAGTGGGGGATACCCTCAAGACAGTTTTTTGGGGAGGGGCAGAGGGCTCATTCACCTCATCTTGCCAACTATGCCAAGTGTCAGGAGCTGTTGGGCATTGCTGAACATAGCCTGGGACTGTGAGGAAGCTGGCCTGAGCTGTTGGACATGGCTGCGGACCTTGGACTGTGGAGGTTGAAGCTGGCCTTATTGTCGGGAACCCACTCTGGCGACAGAGACTGGCCCTCCCTGCCCTCAGGTAAGGTTGTAGTGTGCCCTGTCTTCATCCAGAATGGGTAGAACTGGTGAGGCCCTCCCCCCTTGATCCCAAAAGCATCTGACCATTCCATAGTTAGGCTTTGCCCATACATCACAGTTCCTGACCTTGTGGCTAGCTGCCCAAAAGACCCTTATGGGACTGAAGTCACGTAGCTTTTCCCACCACTTCTGTTATCTCCCTTGCAGTTCCTCCCTTGCAACTCTGAAGTCATGTAGCTTTTCCCACCACTATCTCCCTCATGACTTCTGCCTTCCAACACCAGCCAATTAGATAGCAACCTACAAACCTTTGTATCCAATTGCCATGTAATCTGTATGTGTCTTCTCAACCTTTCTCAAGTATTTACAAACCCACTCCCCTTTTGAATAAATGAGAGTGTGCTATCCATCAGACCGCTACCTGGGTGGTTCATTGCCCATCGCACTCACCCACTCCAGGACCCTTCTTCCCCCCAACTCCTCCTGCGCCCGGGACGTCGGTGGCCAACAACCCCCAGGAACAGCAAGGACCCACAAGGAGCAGGCAGATTCAAGGGAGTTCATGGAGGAGTGAGCCCAGCTGGAAGAAAGTATGCAGAGTGGGCATTCACAGGCTTCGGTGCAATGCAAAGCCGGGCAGAGTGCTTTATTCCAGCACAGAGTGCTTATATGGGGAGTGTGCACACAGGCACACTTCATACAATGATCTCATTGGCATAGGATTGCTGAATTATGGTTATATAACAAGCTGCAGCCATTTTGGATGCTTGGCCAGAATTCAAGGCTATTAAAGTATATGCCTCTACAGTCTGCTTCCTGTAACACAACTCCTCCAACAAGACTGTACTTCCCAGAATGTCACCAGCTGGGGACTGAGTAGGAGGCTTAATCACAAATATATAAGGCTATGGCAATACTTTACATACAAACCACCACCTCCTGTCCCAGTCCCCATAGACTCATGACTATCACATGATGCAAAATGCATTCAGTCCAACTTTAAAAGCCCACAATGGACTGGAGAGATGGCTTAGTGGTTAAGGCGCTTGTCTGTGAAGCCTAAGGACCTATGTTTGACTCTCCAGGTCCCACATAAGTCAGGGGCACAAAGTGATACAAGCATGCAAGGTCACACATGCACACAAGGTGATGCACACGTCTGGAGTTCAACTGCTGTGGCTGAGGCTCCCGCATGACAATTCTCTCTCTTGCTTGCTCTTGCTCTCACTCTCTCACATTAAAAAAAAAAAAAAAAAAAAAAAAAAAAAAAGGCCAGTCTTTTGGGTTGCCTTAAAACAGAAATGAAAGCCCACAATTACTTTACCAGTCCCAACACTATTCAAGAGTACAAAATTCAAGCTGGGTGTGGTGGCGCACACCTTTAATCCCAGCACTTGGAAAGTAGAGGAAGGAGGATCACTGCAAGTCTGAGACCAGCCTGAGAGACTGCATAGTGAATTCCAGGTCAGCCTGGGATAGAGAAAGACCCTACCTCAAAAAAAAAAAAAAAAAAAAAAAAAAAAAAAAAAAAAAAAAAGAAAAAGAAAAAAAAAGAAAAAAGATTACAAAATTCAAAATCTCATCTGAAATAGTTTCTCAACTGTGACTCTAAAAAAATCAAACACAAGTCCAAAACATAATATCACACAGCGAACATTTCCACTACAAAAAGAAGGCATAACAAGGAAAGATTTGACCAATGCAAAATAGAAAACAATTAGGGAAGGGCTGGAGAGATGGCTTAGCAGTTAAGGCATTTGCCTGCCAATCCAAAAGGACCTCAGTTCAATTCCTCAGGACCCACGTAAGTCAGATGCGCAAGGGGGCACTTGCATCTGGAGTTCATTTGCAGTGGCTGGAAGCCCTGGCATGTCCACTCTCTCTCTCTCCCTCTTTCCCTTTCTCAAATAAATAAATCAGAAAATTTAAAAATTAAGAAAAAAAAAAAACAATAGGGCAAACATCAAATCCAGCAGCTCCATGCTGTGGCTTCCATGCAAGGACTTCAACCCTGCTTCACATAATCCAGTGACTGTATGGCACAATACAGGCCTGGTCCTAGACAGACCACATGGCAGAGGAAACCAGGAAGTGGCTTCTGTGAACATGGCGTTCTGTGCAGGCTTGGCGTGACAACAGCTACAGTCCCATGCTCGCGAGAAGCCTGCTACGAGATGACCTGTCCAGAGACAGGCTGTCATTGGTCACAAAAAGGGGGACCACCCCATACAATGATTGGCCAGCCAAGCCCCTTAAAACCCATGTGCACTTCCTCAGTAAAGGAGTTTGCAGCAGCTTGCTTCCCACTTTCACCCAACTCCTGGAGTCTGTGTCGTGATTCCACACTGCTCACCCTAACTTGGCAGAGACCCTACCGTCCCTCCTGGGCTGGCCTTAGGAGGGACCACAACAAGTGACCATCTACCAAAATCTGCATTGCAAATCCAATGTCTGTCTCTTTCCTGCATTTGTCATACTTCCATAAACAGTTCCACGTGGGCTACTGAATGTGTTAATGCAGAGGGAAATATAGCCAACTTTGCAGGAAATTCCTTTAGCATTCTTCCTTTAGGCCTCCTCCTAAAACAGGATCAGCACCCCTCCTGCTGTCCCAATGCAGAGCAGTTGGCCCAACCGCAGAGGGGGTAATCTCTAATTAAACAGCTGCGGCTGAAGCAATCTCTCTGCTCAGGATCTAAAACTGCTCACATTTCTCCACCAAGCACAGTAGTCCATTGCTTTGTGTATGTTTGTTTGTTTTTTCAAGGTAGAGTCTCACTCTAGCCCAGCCTAACCAGAAACTTGCTCTGTAGTCCCAGGCTGGTCTCAAACTCAGAGTAATCCTCCTACCTATGCCTCCCGAGTACTGTGATTAAAGATATGTGCTACCACTCCCAGCTCCATTACTTTTAAATTCAACCTTTCCCAAGTTCTCAGAACACAGGTAGAATATAGCCAAAATATCACATGAACTACTTCTAGTCCTTTACCCAACAAAGTCCCTTCTGAAAGCTCATAAGCTGAGCCTTCACAATCCACACTTGTCTCGACTTTTAGGTATTTCAAACTTTCACTAGAATGGTCCATCAAGCTCTGCTTATAGCACTGTATGATGTCTCTAGTCCAAAGTTTCAAATCCTTCATATTCCTCCCTCAGACCACTTCCAACAGACTAAAAGTCACACAGTCTTGTCTAATGCAACAATGACCCCACTTCTTGGTCCCTATTTTCTATTGCAGTTAACTTCTCATTGCTGGGGCAAAACATCCAGCCAGAAGCAGCTAATGGGAGGAAAGGGTTTATTTCAGGCTTTCAGTTTCAAGGAGAAGTTTCAAGGCAGGGAAAGTTTAGCTTAGGGAAAGAAACTGTCACATATCTGAATAGAGGTAGTCTAAGTACTGGGCTTGGAACTGAGCTAATAAACCTCAAGGTCCAACCCCTGCGACATACCTCTAGTAAGGCTCCACCTCCCAAACTGCCACCAACTGGGGACTGAATATAAGGATGAATCACCAATACATAAGGCTATGGGGGACACTATACATTCAAACCACTGAATTTATAATCACTAGGAGTTTGGCCCTGGTTGATTTCTTTTTGGAAGACCGATGGTTCTGCATTCAGATCTCCTCCCTCTTTATGGGGATGGGCATCCATACATATGTGAGAAAATAAGCTAGCTGCTTTCACAAACACTGCTTCAAGTTCCTTGCATGCCCTTTGGGGGGAGAAAGGATTTTAAAAAGGAATTAAAGCAGGGGTCTTTCTATGAAGCCCAGGCAAGACTGGGAAGGAAGACTGGGAAGCAGATTTCCTCTTGCCTCAGTCACCTGAGTGCTGAAACTACATGCATATGCCACTACATCCAGCAAAAAATACTTTTAATGAACCATGTGTTCCTAATAATAACATTCAAATCACAGGCATCCATTAATAAGTGTATAAGTTACCTTTCTCATCACTATGACAAAATACCTGACAGAAACAACTTAAGGAAGGTAACAGTTTTAGAGGGTTTCAGACCATTATAGTGGGGAAAGCATGGTGGGATCATGGTGGTGAGAGTTTGTGGCAAAGGCTTGTTCACACTGCAGCAGGCAGGAAGCAGAGAAAGCTAGACTGGAACCAGGACAGAGTTATACCTTCACTACGCCTAGTGACCTACCTCAGCAGCCATGTATCTGGCTCTAAAAATTTTACAGCCTTTCAAAATAGCACCATCAGCTGAGGACTCAAGTATTCAAACAAATCCTATGGGGGACATTTCATACTCCCACATGAATGACAAAGTTCAGTGAACCACAAACTTTCGTAAATTTCTTTTTCCTAATATTACTTATAATTGCATGCTTTCCCGAAAAAAATTTATATTTAGCCCTTCCTGGAACATCTTCAGGCTGACTGGTTCACAGCTTATTACTTGAGTATTATAGTCTCTTGTACCCACATGTCCAGACTAAGCCTGAGCTTCTCAAACAGCATGGACAAAAAATAAAGTGCTACAGTTTGTCCCCTAGCTCTATCCAGTGTGTGCACACATGCACACAAGAGAAAAAGAGGGGGGGGAGAGAATATTGAGCACATCAAAAGAAGCTGGTGTCTCCTAAGAGTCTGGATGTCTTCATGATGTCAGATGTTTGCTCATCTGATGCTTCTGCCAGGGCTGTGATCACACTTACTAAGTGAGGCCTCATTTAAATAGAAATATAAGCACATAGGATAAAGGAAAGATCAAATTCTAACCCTGTTCTTGTCCACAGTTCACATTCCCTCTTAGGAATCATGGATAAGAGTGGCACGTGTATGTCCTTGTTTAATAATCACCTTTAGGTGAATGTCAGTCTTCCATTTTACAGGTTAGAAAACTGAGGTTCCAAGAGGAGAAAGAACTTGCCTCATTTTCCATAGCTACTGAGTGGTAAGCTGGAGTCTGCCAGCCTCCAAAGCAGGTTTTGAGATAGTATGAGCAGAAACAACTTTAACTTGTGCTAATCAAACCTATGTTAGTGGCATGAAGTAGAGTGTTTTCCACATCCACTTATGCTGAGTTGAGGAATTTACTGGAGCTCAAATGTTTCTTGAAGGTACTGGGCTCAGAGTTGCTGTGTTTGTAAGCCTGGAGGGTGTCATACACATTTGATACTAGGGAAGAGTACACAGATGTTAGGAAGTGATGCTTTTGACTTTTCATTTTGAGGAAGAATGAAGTCATTTAACTGCTTTTTCAGATTCTTGGTTCCTCCCCAGTGTGATAGTAGAGGCTTCTTCCATGAGGTGCCTTTCAGAACAGAGAAGTGATCGTCAGCCCACTGGCTACCCTGCTGGGAAGTAGCTAATTGTGGCAGATGCTGTTTGATGGGGTTTCCTCACTGGGCGGTCTTTCCCATTCAGCAATTCTGTACCCACTGTGGGGCCTAGAGTTGTTGCCTGTGATTCTTGCTTAATTTCCTGTCTCCACAGGCCACACTTAGACAATCCCAGTAACTTGTTTATAGTCATGATTTTCACCTGCAGGCAGAGCCCTGGATCAGCATGAGGCAGCAAATGTAAGGCAAAAAACCAGTATGCCTTCCAAGAGTCGTTCTATTCTGTGTACCTGTGAAGAATTACTGGCCAGAACTTTGGACTGAATCCTGCACTGGCTGCTCCTTAGTATGTGACTCTGGACAAGCTTCTCCAGTGATCTAAACTGTCCCTATATGTAGTGATATGAGGATTAACAATGAAATTGAGCACTCAGCAGAGGGCCTACCTCAAGCAAGGGCCCCATAAGTACTAATAATTAGGTACAGATTATAGACCAAATCATGCTATGTACTTTATGAATCTCTGGGTAAGTTGCTCTGTGTCTTGGTTTACACTCAACAATACTTGGATTTTAGAACAATACCCACTATTGTGAGTTGATTTCTATCCCCCAAAATATTTTGGAGTTCTACCTCCAGACACCTGTGACTTATTTAGAACTAGGCTCTTTGTTGGGGTCCCCCCCAAGGCCAGCTCAGGAGGGACGATAGGGTCTCTGCCAAATTGGGGTGAGCAGCGCAGAGTCACGACACAGACTCCGGGAGTTGGGTGAAAGCGGAAGCGAGAATCCACAAACTCGTTTATTCAGGAAGTGCACATGGGTTTTAAGGGGCTGTTAATTCTTGTATGGGGCGGTCCCCTTTTGGTGACCAATGACAGCTTGTCTCTAGACAGGACATCTCGTAGTAGGCTTCTCGCAAGCATGGGGCTGTAACTGTTATCACATCAAGCCTGCGCAAAACGCCATTTTTACAGAAGCCACTTCCTGTTGTCTTCTGCCATGCGGTCTGGCTAGGACCAGGCCTGTATTGTGCCATACAGCTCTTTGCAAACATGAGTGCTCACCCTGGCCTGGCATTTCCTTGCTCTCATGTCTGTCTTTATACAAAGAGAAAAGTTTGGCCTGAAGTTTACACACTAAAGACACAGGGAAGGACAGAGGAAGGAGGAGTTGGGAAGCAAGGAGCAACAAAGATAGCTGGCTGCCACCAGAAACTGGGAGAATGGGGCACAGCCTCAGAGCCTTCGTAAAGCTCACACAACTAACTTGGTTTCAGATTTGAGCATCCAGAACTATGAGAAAGTTAATTCCTGTTGTTTTAAATCACCTCACTTGTGGTTATTTGTTACAGCAGTCCTTGGAAATGAATATACTTGCCATTTAATGTTGTCATGACAGTTCAGAGATGAGTACATGTATGGAAGAACCATCACTGTTTCTGTGAAGACATGAGACACAAGAGGGCTTAGCAAGGGCTGGACCTCTGATGCTCAGCTATCAAGGCACAGGAAATGAACTCTGAAAGGTGATGGTGGCCAATGAAATTCTACTCAGCAGTATGGGAAAATGAAATTGTAGGCAAATGGATGGATCTGGAAAGAATCATTAAGTGTAGTGACTCAAACTCAGAAAGATCAAAAGTGTATTCTCTCTGATATGTGAGTCTTACTTTGTAATATCTGTAAGTGTGAATATATGGGGGCAAGTGTGAATTAAACCCATAAACAGAACCATAACCAAAAGTAAATATAAGGAGATAAGCTGGAAGAGAGGGAGAGGGGCAAAAGGGTACATGTGACATATAAACAGAAGTAGGGAAAATACACAGGGGAGAGGGAGGTAGGAAGGGAGACAAGAATTAACAAAACCAAATAGTAAATAAAAAAATAAAAATCTAGGACATGATCAAAAATGCTTTGAAAAATCCTAAATGAAACAAAAAGAAAAAATCCACAATGACAAAGTGTCAATTTTTCAAATAAAACGACCCTGCTTTGCTCACCTCACTGGGATCCAGCCTGAAGGGAGGACTCAGGGAAGACTTGAAAACTGGACAGGCTGGGCTGAAATGGCAGGGAAAGTGACCCAGGACCCTAGGGATTGTCTGTCTGTCTGGGAAGAAGAGAACTTCCTTAGAACAGGATGGTGGAGCTCTGGGGAGGCTGCAAGTAGCTGCTGAGCCCACGTGAATGCTTATCAAGCAACAGGAGCCAGAGCTTCATGGTCAGAGGGGAAAGGTGGGGCTAGACCTCAAGGATGATTGCCTTGGGGACCTGGAAGTGAGAGAAAGAGAAATCTGACTCTGAGAGAGACGAGGTCAAAAGGATCCAAGGTCACAAACAGCTCTGAGAATTGTTCCTGATGGAATGATGAGGCAAAAGCAGATAGAATGTCAGGACAAGAGAACATGTAAGCACACGCAGTATGTTGAAAAGGGAGAGCAGCGGGAAGGGACACAAGAGGGGCAAGGCTCAGGAGTCACATCTGCAGACTACTTAGATATAAAAGTAGAATGAAAATTCACTTTCTCCTTCTACCTCAATGGATATACCTGCATCAGGACCACAAAGAGCTGCTGCGAATTTCAAACTCTTCTGGGGAACAGGACGGCCTGGGCGTGGTGTCTTTGGGCTGATGCTGGATTTTGGATCTCGTTCCCCTTGCACTTGGTCTCCCTCCCACAAAAGGCTGCGCTGGGTCCCCTTGAGGGCAGCGCAGCTCACCTTCGGGAGTCTGTGCCAAAGGAAAAGTCCTGAGCAGCCTTGTAAGGAGGGTGTTGGAGAATTCTTGGTTCCCAGGTACCCAGAGCACCACGGTCCTAAAGTGGGGTGAGGACTGTGGGTAGGCTTAGCTGGGCTCATTGGTTCTGCATCTGTGAGGAGAGAATTGGTAGAATGCCACAGTTAGCCTTCAGTTTCCTGAATCTCAGAACAGGCCAGGTGGCTGGCAGGGGACGCAGGAGGTACAGACCTCAGAAGCCGGCTGGCATAACAGAGAAGGTGGGAGGCCTAGGAAGAGGCCTGAAAAAGGGCTGGGGAAAAGCACAAGGTGTGCTTTAAATTATCTGATTAATCTCTTCTTTTGGGGGGAGTTTGTGTGTGGGTGTGTTGTCCTATTTGGTGGGGGCACAGTCCTGAATGAATTGAAGACTAATTCCTGGAATTTTCCTACCCAGAAGTGGACAAACTCTTTTTAGGAGCAGAGCCTGAGAAATACAACTAAATCTATCCAGGAGTGAGCTAGCTGCCTCTAGCAGCAGCCTGAGGGGGAGGGAGATGAAGAGTTTAGTTCAAGCCAAGGGTGAACCCACTACATCTTCTGTCACCTCTGCTCTGATGGTATTACAGCTGTAGCTTCTCTCCATAAAGACACTCATTGGCATTTTATTGAACACCAAAAACCAGTAATGCATGAACAAGTCGTGCATTGTATGAGTAAAGGGTAAGGAATTTACAATTTTGGGTAATCCTTAAATATTTATTAAGGAAGGGATTTAGGGTATGACCCGTAGGATTCTGCTGATCCAGAACACATGCATGCTCTGATCACACTAAGCCCGCCTTCAACAGATCTGTGGGCCGTTAGGTACTGACCACATTGTCTTCAACACAATAGCCAGCACTTATGCACATGTTTTTCTCTTAGTCAAGAGTCCAACCAGGCTACTGAGGAAACTGGGCAAAGAGCTTTAGATCAGTCAGCATCTCCAAACATTGCTTGTCACTATTGCTCATCTGTGCTGTTCATGTCAAAGGTGCACCAAGGCAGAGGAAACCCAGTCATGTTGCCTCAACTGGGTGGATTACATAGTTGTAAGATGAACTTTAGGGCAAGTTACAAGTAAGGAATTTAGCATCTCACAGCAATAATCTCAGAAAAGTTATCTGTAAAGTCCACAAGAAATAGTTCCACACTTCTTTCCCATAGTTCATTCCATATTTCAGCCTTGTAGTTCATCCCCACAATAAGTGTGCGAAGCATATTCATGTGGGAGGAGTGCACACAGTACATGTCTGGAGGACAATCTTGGGTGTTGGTCTCACCTTCCATCTTGTGTAAGGCAGAGTCTTTCATTGTTCACCACTGTGAGAACACCAGGCTAGCTAGCTGGTAAGCTAGGCAAGTCTACTGTCCACACCTCCTAACTCATCCTATGTGTCCAGGATTACAGGGTCTAGCACTATAGCTTATGGCTTTACATGGGTTTGGGGGATCCAATCTCACATTTGTGAAGCAAGGGCTTTATCCTGTGAACCATTTCCCCAGCTCGTAAGTAATCTCTTCTATTTTCAGTCCTGTTAGCTGAGAGTGCGGTCCACGGTGTCATTCATAATAGAAATATTTTAGTTGCTAGTGGAATGGAAAAGGAACTGTGGTTTCCCTCTTCAAACTTGTTGAGGAATAGTTTATTTATTTTAATATTTGATTTATTTATTTATATTAACAACCTCCATAATTATATATGATAAACCATGGTAATTGCTTCCCCCACCCACTTTCCCCTTTGCAACTCCACTCTCCATCATATCCCTTCCCCCTCTTAATCAGGCTCTCTTTTATTTTGATATCATCATCTTTTCTTCCTATTATGATGGACTTGTGTGGCTAGTGTCAGGCATTGTGAGGCCATGGATATTCAGGCCATTTTGTGTCTGGAAGAGTGCATTGTAAGGAGTCCTACCCTTCTTTTAGCTCTTACATTCTTTCTGCCACCTCTTCCACAATGGACCCTGAGCCTTGGAAGGTGTGATATAGATGTTTCAGTGCCAAGTATTCCTCTGTCACTTCTTCTCAGCACTATGGTGTCTTCTGAGTCATCCCAAGGTCACCGCTATCTGAAAAGAGAAGCTTCTCTAACAAAAAGTAAGAATAGCATTAATATATGGGTATGAGGCTGGAAAAAATGGCTTAGCAGTTAAGGTATTTGCCTGCGAAGCCAAAGGATCCCAGAACCCACGTAAGCCAGATGCACAAGGGGCACATGCATCTGGAGTTCGTTTGCAGTGGCTAGAGGCCCTGACTTGCCCATCCTCTCTCTGCCTCTCTTCTCTCTCTCTCTCTCTCTGCTTGCAAATAAATAAAAATTTAAAATATATATATGCACACATACATACACATACATACATTAAGAGAAGTGTTTATTGGGCAGTTTGGTGAGTATAGTATATACATTAGCCAGACACCAGCAGATGATACACCCCTAAGACTCATGACTTCCCCCATCATATTTTTTTCAGTATCAGGGATGTATTCCCTCCCACAGAGCTGGCCTCCAGTCCAACTAGAGAGCAGTTGGTTTCTCCCATAACAGACATGCCACAATTGCATCCATTGGTTCAATTGGCCTGGCTGGTCAAATTTAAAGCTTGCAGTGTCCACTGCTGTGTATCTCCACTAGTGATTTCTCTCTCTCCTATGGAACTGCATGCACCATTCCTTTTTCTAGCTTTCTATCAGCTGGTCTCCACAGAGGAGGCTTTCAGCTAGGCTCCAGTAGGATTTCACAGTGACCTTGCAGCCCAAGTAAGTGGAGTCTTCAGAAATAGGGTCTTACCATCTATTCCTGGTGGGAAACCAGGAGCCTCGGCAATGGCCTGTAATGTTTTGTGGGACATCAGGGACCTCCCTGTCCAACAACTCACTGGAACGTTTCCCATTCCTGGCACTGAAAATTTTCTAGTAACAATCTATGACTTCTGGGTGTGCCATTCTCCAAAACAGTAGGTTTCCATATGATTTATTCATACCCTCTTAGATTTTGATTAGCCCTCTCCCCACCTTCCCTTTCAATCTGTTTCCCTGATCTCACTTAGGTCTTTCCACCCCAGTAATCTGTTCTTTTATTTATATATATACATTACCATCCTCTTAAGTCCCCCCTCCCTTTTTATTCCCTTTATATCCCCTTTCTAGCTTACTGCCTTTGCTACTGAATTTTATTCCAATTTACATACAAGTCCAGACATTTGTAGCTAGGATTCACATATGAGAGAGAACATGTGATGTTTGGCTTTCTGGGCCTAGGTTACCTCACTAAGTATAATTCTTTCCAGATCCATCCATTTCCCTACAAATTTAATAATTTCATTTTTCTGTATTGCTGAATAGAAGTCCATTGTACAAATGTGCCACATCTTCATTATCCACTCATCAGTTTTGAGGGACATCTAGGCTGGTTCCAATTCCTAGATATCGTGAATACAGCCACAATAAACATGGTTGAGCAAGTATCTCTAAGGTAGTGCAACTAGTGCTTAGGATACATGCCTAGGAGTGCTATAGCTGGATCATATGGTAAATCTATTTTTAGCTATCAGGAACCTCCTCACTGATTTCCACAATGACTGGACCAGATTGTATTCCCACCAACAGTGTAGAAGTGTTCCTCTTTTTCCACATCCACTCCAACACTTATTGTCATTTGTTTTCTTAATGATAGCCATTCTGACAGGAATGAGATGGAATCTCACAGTGGTTTTAATTTTCATTTCCCTGATGGATAAGTATGTAGAACACTTTTTTCAATGTTTATATGCCACCTGTATTCTTTTGAGTACTATCTATTTAGTTCCATAGCTCGTTTTTAACTGGGCTGTTTGATTTCTTATTGTTTTGTTTTTTGAGTTCTTTGTATATCCTGGATATTAATCTTCTGTCAGATGTATAGCTGGCAAAGAATTTCTCTCATTCTGTAGGTTGTCTCTTTGCTCTATTCACAGTGTCCTTTGCTGTACAAAAGCTTTGTAATTTCATGAGGTCCCAGTGGTTGATTAGTGGTTTTATTTCCTGACAACTGGGGTTATATTCAGAAAGTTGTTGCTTATGCCAATATGAAAGGTTGAAGGGTTTTCCCTACTTTAGGAGTTGTTTATTGAAATTCAGAGGTCCTTAAATATTTGCAAGGAAGCATCCTTGTAATGGATGCTGACCAATGAAGCAATGGGTCTCTACTTCTTCCCGCTTTGGCCAAGGCTTCACAGAGCTGCATCCTGTGTGTGGTGTCAGCTGACTGATGTTTGTAGGCGCAGACACTCAGACTTAGACCCAGGGCCATTAACTGAAGCCCCCAATCTTCCAGATATCCTTCAGTGTTCTTTTCTTGAGCAGAAACAAGAAGGAGGGGTGCATGGAGGCTAGATGGACACTTTATACCACCAACTCTGGTGCCAAGAGTTCTAGGCCAGAAAGCCAGTCTTTCACCATGAGAATGCCCCTGCTACCTCCTCAGACAGAGGCAAAGAAACTTCCAATTGTTCATATAGGAAAGCTTCCTTTCTGCCACCCCATCCCTATTTGTTCCCTTGTGCTAGTCCCCAGTCCTATTTACTTTTAACACATAATAACATTATAAAGAAATTAATTCCCCCTAGGCCATAGAGGGTATGATAGAGGCATCTCATTTAGTGCTGAATACTCCACTGTCACTTCTAAGTGCATTAATGAGTTGAGTCTCTCCAGTAGTCACCACCATCTGAAAAGAAAAGCTTCTTTGACCAGAAGTGAGAGCAATACCAATATCTGGACATAAATATACATACTTAGAGGTTGTAATTGTTAAGTTCTGTTGTCAACTAGATCAGATTAGGAATCCACAGACACTCCTCTTGGCTGGGTCTATGAGGTTGATTCCAGGAAGGACTGACTGAGGGAGGAAGTCCTTCTTCCAGAGTGAGTCCTTCCCTCAGAGTGGGCAGCATCCCAGTGAGGGCTATATATAAGGAATCCCTGAGCAGACATAGTCCCTTTTTGCTGCCTCACTGCCTATGCTACTACTGGTACCTGTCTGCCCTCCCCTCTACCTGCTATTTACTAGAACATGCATCTACTCCTGTTCAGCTATCCTTCATCAACATTAGAACTAAATTTTATCAGTCTCTCCAATAAAGACCAGTGGATCTCCAGGAATGCTCCAGGCCTTTCGTGTTGGATTGGGACTGCTGAGGCATCCAGCCACACTGACTGGGTAGCTGCCGGGTTCCTTGACTCTCAAGCCTGCATGCAGCTATTAATGGACTGCTGTGAGCTAATCCAATAAGAGAGTCATTTACTGAGCAAGTACTGTTTCCAGGCACCTAAAATGCCTTTGGGGAAGGGCTCAGTTACACACTCCAGTTACAGAGATCTGAACTCTTCTCATTATGCTTGGCTTATTATGGACCCCAGGAGTGTAGAACAAGAGCACATCACCTGAATTTTGAAGGCCATGGAGGAACAGGTCAGTTATGGTTTGAATGTGGAATAGACATGCATCTTTCCAGGCTGGAAGAAAACATCCTGCTTGATCATTCATGTTCTGTGTTTTGTACCTACCGTGCTCTAGGATGTAGTCAGCAGATTAAAAACCACTTGCTAGGCAATTATCATTGGTTAGTGTTTTTTTTTCTTTTGAGAGAGAGACACAGAAAGAGAGAATGGATGTGCCAGTGGCCTCTCAGCCACTGTGAACAAATTCCAGACGAGTGCGCCCCCTTGTGGGCAAGTGCAACATCGCACCCGTGCATCACTTTGCATCTGGCTAAATGTGGGACCTGGAGAATCAAATGGGTGTTCTTAGGCTTCACAGGCAGGTGCCTTAACTGCCAAGCCATTTCTCCAGCCCATTAGTGTTTTTTCATCACTGAAAAATCAACTTATAAGGAACAAGTGATTTATTTTGGCCCATGGATTCAGAGTATACAGACAGTGGTCACTGGTTCTGTGGGGCAGTAGAGCATCACAGTGGTGGGATGAAATAAAGTGGGTGGTAAAGGAGGCTGGTCACCTCATGGCATCCAGGCAGCAGAGAGAGACAGCAAGCCTGAGCTGATGGGGTGTCTCTTCTTCCACTTTTGTTCCACCAGGGCCTCCAGCCCATTCAATCTTGCCACCTACATTAAAGGTGTTTTCCACACATGCGTTCATGGCCTGGAAGTGCCCTCACAGACACATTATGATGAGTACTTTAATACTCTCCTAGGCATTTTTCAATCCAGTCAAGGTGACTGTCAAGACTAAGCAGCATCCCCTAGTTTGAAACCCCTTTGGAAGCAGCTTTGTGGGAGATAAGCACTGTCCAGCAAGGCAAGCTGTCCTCGGCTTTGAAAGGACTACAGCTTTAGCACTCGAGCAGCAGAAGTCATTTACTTGAATTTGTTGAATAAAAATATTCATCTTTGGGGGTACTAGTCACACTCCAGATACACAGACTCCTTCCTGCATGTCTCCTACAACTGAACATGTTATTTTTGTCATAGCATTAACAGAAATTATAATTATCTTACCTGTTCACCTCTGATGACTATTGCTTCCTAGTGGCCTTTAAACTGACAACATGCATAGTTTATCCCACCTTAGTATGATCTACTATGAATCAGACACTCAATCTATAGTTTTGAATGATGAATTATTAAGATAAAAATAAAAGGCAAAATCAGAATGAAAGTAGACTAAGTTGAGAAAATATAACATGAATTCTGGCACCTATAATGTTACATTTGTTAAAGGGAACACAATCTTGATCTTGGGCTCTTTTTATGAAGTACAGAAAATGGTATTATCAGTTATTGAGTCAGATTCCTACAATAAAGCAGGTATTTTTAGGGAAATCACAGTTATTCCTAATATCCCTCAGAGACATGTCTCTTGGGTACCAATTTGAATCTTAGAAAATAAAAGCTAATATATCAGAGATGAACAAAAGAGCATAGTGCTGGCATAAAAACTGACACCTAGACAAATACAAAAAAAAAAAAAAACAACCCAGAAATGAAGCCATGTGCCTGCAGCCAATTGATCTCCAAAAGGAGCCTCTTCAACAAAGGGTACTAGAAGCCAGATAGCAACATCTTGAAGAGCGACACTACAGCGCTGTCTCTGGATGTCCAAAAGACATCATTTCAAACTGGGTAATAGTCAAAGGATGAGGCTGGAGATTATGGAACTACTGGAAGAGGGCACAGAGGAAGCACTCCAAGATACTGATGTGGGTGAAGAGCATTCCATAAGCTCTAAAAAGAAAGAAAGGCATTGAAAGAAAAAAAATGACAATGGGACTATATCAAGACAAGAAGCTTCTGTACAGCAGAAAACAATCAACAGTGAAGAAATAATCTATAGAATGGGAGAAAACATCTATAACCTGTTTACATAAGGGAGCAATGTCCAGAATATACAAGAAACTCAAAAAAGTTCACAGCAAAAAAAAAAAAAAAAAAAAAAAAAAAAAACTGATTTTAAAAATGAATGAGTAAATGTACCCAAATGACATTTGAGCAGCATCTCTGGCTCAGCATTTGGGATGGGGAGCGACAAGAGGGTCAGACTTCAAGGTCATCCTCAGCTACACAGCATGTTCAAATTCAGCCTAGGCTTCATGAGACTTTATCTCAAAGAAAACTCCACAAACAAACCAAAATATTTTTAGAACCATTGATCTAATAGGCATTTTGTGTGTGTGTGTGTGTGTGTGTGTGTGTGTGTGTGTGTGTGTGTAGTGGTATATGCATGTTTATATGTATTCATGTATGCATGGGTGTATACATTTGTGTGCAGGTGCATGTAAAAACCAAAAGACAACCTCAGATGTTATCCTGAGGAATGGCTTTGATTCCCAGCACCACAAAAAATTATTTTATATTTGTGGTGGTTTGATTCATGTGTCCCCCATAAACCTAGGTGTTCTGAAAGCTAGGTCCCTTGTGGATGGAGATTTGGGAATTAATGCCTCCTAGAGGCAGTGTATTGTTGGAGGAGGGCTTATGTGTATTATAGCCAGTTTCCCCTTGCCAGTGTTTGGCACACTCTCCTGTTGCTGTTGTCCACCTGATGTTGGCTGGGGGCGGGGGGAAGTCCACCCTCTGCTCATGCCATCGTTTGCCCCTGCCATGATGAAGCTTCCCCTTGAGTCTGTAAGCCAAGATAAACCCTTTTTTCCCATAATCTGCTCTTGGTCAGATGATGTCTGCCAGCAATGCAAACCTGACTGCAACACTTGAGAACCGGATATTGAGAAGAAAGTATTTTCCCATAAATGGAGCTATTAATCCTCTAACTGTAGAACTGGACTTTTAAGGGTACTAGTTAGTTATTGTTCTGCCTCCATACCAAATGTGGAAACTATTGAGATGCAGGAATCAGGTAGATATTACTGATGAAAATTAGATTACTTGTTGGGATTAAATATGCTATATGTATCACAGTGAGATACCAGTACATGGTCCACTAAAATGTGTACAATGTTACAGGCCATTAGCACCTACCCTGGAAAGCATGTCCATCGATGGACACTCTGGCCTGTTGCTGTGAGAAACACAAAATAGTTCCTACACTTGAAGAACAGTTTAGTAGTGTGTCCCAAAGGTAAACATGCAATTACCATATAGCCCAGAACTCCTTCTCTAGATATTTTTCCAAAAGAACTGGAAATAATCCAAAAGTCCATTAGTGGAGAGAATGAAGGAAGCCAGGTATGGTGGTTGTAGTTTGAATAGATGGCCCCCAATATATCCCAGTGTTTTATTAGTTTGTAGTTTGCATCTTCAGCCACCTGGCTGGAGGCAGAGTCACTGGGTCTGGGTGGATCTTAAGGTGTGGTGGTGGGTTTAGGATTTCAATCTAAAGATATGCAAAGTGTGCCTAGCTGGAGTTCCTGAGGTGTGCTGTGACTTTTGGGTTGTGGCTTTGCTCTCTGTGTTTGGTCCTGTAAAGGCAGGCCAGCTTCTTTTGCCATTATGGAACTTCCCCTGGATCTGTAAGCTTCAATAAATATCCCTTCCTCCATAACTGTGCCTGGTCTGGAAGTTCATCTCAGCGAACCTGAAGCTGTCTGATACAGTGATGCACACCTTTAATCCCAGAACTTGGAGGCTGACATAGGAGAATCAACTTGAGTTCAAAGCCAGACTGAGTGAGAATGAAATTTTGCTTCAAAGACAAAAAGGAGAAAAAAAAAAAAAAAAGCAATTCTGGTAGATTTTTCTAACAGAATTCTACTCAGTAATAAAAACCAGTTGTAAGAAGGACAGAGAATATGATTCCATGCACATAAAATCCTAGAATAGGCAAATTAGTAGCAAGGAGAAAGGACTGTAGTTTTTGCCTGAGCCAGAATTTGATCTAAAGGTTTAATTGCAAAGGGGACCAGAAAACCTATTGTAGTAATCACACTCCAAAATTTAAAATTGGGTCCTCAGAGCTGGGCATGGTGGTGCACACCTTTAATCCTGGCACTCGGGTAACAGAGGTGGGAGAATCACTGAGTCTGAGACCAGCCTGGGACTAGAGTGGAATTTCAGGTCAGCCTGGCTACAGCAAGACACTACCTCCAAAACAAACAAAAAGGATACTTGCAGAGGAGATGGCTCAGCAGTTAAAGACACTAGTTTGCAAAGCCTGCCAACCTTGGTTGGATTCTCCAGTACCCATGTAAATCAGACTCAGAAAGTGGCACATGCATCTGTTGTTTGTAGAGGCAAGTGGTCCTGGCACCCATTCTCTCTCTCTTAAATAAATAGAAATATTTAAACAATTAAATCCAAATGGATACTCTAATACATACATTTTATTTCTCTAAAAGTTTCTTTGATGTCAGTATTAGTTATTTTCTAGTGGCTGTGATCAAATACCTGGCAAGAAGCAGCTAAATGGAAAAGGGTTCATTTTGGCTTACAGTTTAGGAAGGAAACAGTCCATCATTGTGGGGAAGGGAAGGCAGCAGGAACATGTGGTAGACAGCAACACTGCATCTGTAGCCAGGAGGCAGGTAGCCAACAAGGTCAGGCTGGGCTGTCAGACCTCAAGATCTGCCCCTAGTGACTCACTTCCTCCAGCAAGATTTCCTAAAAGTTGCTTCCAAAACAGTGCTACCAGCTGGAGACCAAGTTTTCTTTTTTTTTTTTGACAGACAGATGATATAGATAGATGATAGATAGATGATAGACAAATAGACAGATAGATGTTAGGTAGATAAATGATAGACAGAGTATGGGTTTGCCAGGGCCTCTTACCACTGCAAACAAACTCCAGATGCATGAGCCACTTTATGCATTTTGCTCTACATGGGTACTGAAGAATCAAACCCAAGTCATCAGACTTTGCAAGCAATGGAGACTAAGTTTTCAAACACATGAGTTTTAGGAGATGATTTTATATTCAAACCACAGACTCTACCTCTGACCCCATAGACTCATGGCCATCCCATGATACAATATACATTCATTCCAACATTAAAAGTCCATAGAGACTTTAATAGCACCAACATTTCTCAAAAGATCAAAGTCTAAGAGCTGGACATAGTTGTACACACCTTTAATCCCAGCATTCAGGATGCAGAGGTAGGAGGATCACTATGAGTTCAAGGCCAACCTGAGACTACATTGTGAATTCCAGGTTAGCCTGGGCTACAACGAGACCCTACCTCAAAGAAAAAGATCAAAGTCCAAGTCTCTTCTGAGACTCAAGATAAATTATTTTATTATTATTGTTGTTGCTGTTTTTGAAAACTTTTATTGACAATTTTCATATGTGTACAAAATATTTTTTGAACATAACCCCCTCTCATTACCTTTTTTAGTTCTTCCTTCCCCATCTCTCTTCCATTGAACTGCTTCTTTCCAGCTGACCTCTCTTCTATTTTGATGTCATTTTTGGCCATCCTCCATTGTTTGTGATGACATGTTGATGGAACCAATACTGTACAGGTCTTGTGCAAGTCACTACAGCTGTTGTGAGGACATGGATGCAGCAGCCATTTTGTGTCCGGAAAAGAGCATGCCAAAGAAGTTCTCTCCTTTGGTTCTTACATTCTCTCTGCCACTTTCTGCAGTGTTTCCTGAGACTTGGAGGGCATGATAGAGATGTCAAGACAAATTCTTAACTATGAACCTTTATAAAATAGTTTTATAAAGTTACAGACTTCCAATATGCAATGGCACAAAGTAAACATCCTCACTACAAATGGAAGGGATGAAGTTGGGCTTGGTGGCACATGCCTTTAATCCCAGTACTCAGGAGGCAGAGGTAGGAGAATTGCTACGAGTTGAAGGCCACCTTGAGACTACATAGTGAATTTCAGGTCAGCCTGGGATAGAGCGAGATCCTACTTCAAAAAACAAAAACAAACAAACAAACAAAAAAAAAAAAAAAAACAACAAAGTGAAGGGATGCCTCCATAGCAAGGGAAAATCAGAGCAAAGCAAGACTGAATCCCAACAGGGTGAAAACCAAATCCTACAGCCTCATGTCCACTATGTGAGGAATGTGGTGGAGTCAGCCGGGCTCCACAGAGCCTCCAGCCTTCCACACCTTCCTCACCGTGATGGTCCTTTCTCGAACTTTAAGCAAAGTAAACCCTTCCTTTCGTAACTTAAGTTGCTTTTTCCAGGTATTTTGTCACAGCAATGAGAGAAGTAGCTAATATAATGGCCATGGAAGATTCTCTAGTGATGTTTTTCAGGACCACATAGAGAACTTCTAAAAAGCCAATGATAATAAAGTATAACTTAATAATCATAACCAGTTAACTGATACTTGGTAAAGTCTGGCAATCAAGTATATAACAATCAAGTATATACCCCAATCAATAATAATAATTTAAAAAAAACCCATGAAGTCCAAGTAGGAGCCTCAGGGAATGTAGCCAAAGGATCTAAGTAGAATTCTATTACATAACCCTTCCTGTAAATATTTATTCTCATAGAGACTGCATGACACCCTTTAAAGGGGGAAAAAAAATCTGTCTTTCAAGTTGTTAGGAAGACTGTACAATACCATGTGTGACTTCCTAATAAACCCATATATCCATATTGTTTTAATAGAGGAAGTCCTATGGCTGTGTGATCAAACTAGAGGGGCTTAGGGGCACCGAGTGGAAGAACATTAGGGCCTCAAGCACTGGGTTTTAATTCTGGCTCATGTAGGCTCCATGGGTGAGTACAGCCTTGAGCACTGAGCATTCATCTCCCTAAGCCAACACAACTAACTATAGATGACTCCTCACTCTCCCAGAGTGGGCATGGGCTGAAAGAGGCACATGTTTGTTTATAAAATGGACCCACATCAAGCCCAGGGAGGGGGATTCTGAGCTTGTTCCTAGACTGCTTCCCGCTCTGGGAGGATGTTGAATTGGGATTTAGCTTCAGGTTGACCACTCTAAGAAACCTCAGGATGAACTCTGCAAGACCTTCTCCTATCCCTGCAAGACCCCTATCCCTGACACCCTGATCCTGGTGGCATGTCCAAAGCAGACTCACAAAATGGAAATCTGCTATCATTCAATGGTCTCTTCCTAGAAAAGACAGCAGGGAACCTCAACATTGGTGCTAAACAAAAGCATTGCTGGAAAAGCCATAGGGGAAGGGGTTCTTTCTGAATTCAGCTTCTTCCTTGCTTATCGATGATGTTGGAAATTCATTACAGTTGGAAAATGGGATAAAACATGAGATTCCTTCGATGTGTGACTAAAAGTGAGCCAATAGGAGGTGGGGGCGGGGAGCAGACAGAATGGATAGCACATCTAAATATCTATGAAAAGCATCATGACAAACAGGGCTACGTGCAGCTAAATGAGGGTGTGTCCAGATCTATCCCATAGAAGCTAGGCAGGGTTAAAGGCTTCCAGATCTACCCCATAGAAGCTAGGCAGGGTTGAAGGCCAAAGGAGAGAGCTGGCTTGGACAACATGGCTCTTAATGCATCACTCAAATCACATGGCTGACAGGAATAACCTCGTCACCTTTCTGGGCTTTTATTTCCACTCTTACAAGGTAAAGACAAATTAATTCAATCAGTGCATGCAGATGTGAGTTCCCTGGGGCATTTGGCCTGTGGCCCAGTAAGAGCAGGGTTCTACAGTATAAAGCTCTGGGTCAGTGGAGGGGAGTGGTGCTGCTAAATATCCCTCATACTCAGGAAAACCTCCACAACAAATTCTCTTGGTTTGAAATGTTATTTTCCTGAAGAACTAGGGCCTAGTGAGAATCTTCCACCTAATAAGTTGGGGTAATACAGAGCTCTTAAAAGGAAAACTTAAAGCCGGGCATGGTGGTGCATGCCTTTAATCCCAACACTTGGGAGGCAGAGGTAGGAGGATCACCGAGAGTTCGAGGCCACCCTGAGACTACATAGTGAATTCCAGGTCAGCCTGGACCAGAGTGAGACCCCTACCTCACAAAACCAAAAAAAAAAAAAAAAGAAAAAAAAGAAAACTTAAAGGCTGGGGATGTGGCTCAGTAAGTAAAAGTGCTTACTGCACATGCATGAAAACCTAAGTTCAGATCCCCAGAACCCACATAAAGCTGGATGCACTAGCACACGCCTGTACTTCCAGTGTGCCTACAGGTGAGATGGAACGTAGAGACAGGAGAACCCCTGGAAGCTTGCTGGCCAGCAACCCTCGCATACCCAGCAGTGAACAACAAGCAGCCCTGCTTCAAATAAGCTGGGGGCAGGGATTGATACCAGAGGTTGTCTAATGCATACACCATGGCCTGTGTAGACCCACACTCATAAACACACAAAATAAATTTGAATTTTTTATTAAAATACTTTATTTAGGGCTGGAGAGATAGCTTAGCAGCTCAAGGCGCCTGCCTACCAAGCCTAAGAACACTGGGTTCCAATCTCCAGGTCCCACGTTTAGCCAGACACAAAAAGTGATGCAAGGGTGCAATGCTGTACTTGCCCACCAGGGGTGCATGTGTCTGGAGTTCCTTCACAGTGGCTGAGAGCTGCTGGCGCACCCATTCTCTCTCTCTCTCTCCCTCTCCCTCTCCTCCCCCCTCTCTCAGATAAAAGAATACTTGATTTACTTGAGAGAGAGAGAGAGAGAGAGAAAGAGAAAGTCAGATGGAAAGAGAGAGAATGGGTGCACCAGGGCCTCCAGCCACTGCAAACAAACTCCAGGTACATGTGCCACCTTGTGCATCTGGCTTGCATGGGTACTGGGGAACTGAACTGGGGTCCTTGGGCTTCACAGGCAAACTTCTTAACTGCTAAGCCATCTCTCCAGCCTTTAAAATACATTTTAATGATTTATTTGGGGAGATAATGACTAATGCCTCAGACAGCAGTGTTGAGAGGTTAGAAAGCTCTCCCGCTGAGGAGCATCCACAGGCTGACCACAGCTTCAACATGTAGGAATCAAATAATTGGTGACAGCTTCATGTTCACCTTATTTGGTATGGTCTGACCCATGGACTGCCTGTGATTGGCTAAAGCCCCTCTGTTTATAATTGACTGACTCAGTAGGTCTCAAATCTTAGTCAACATTCAAATGTCTTACCTGTAATTTCAAGATTGTGGCTGCTGCAGGTATCAGATCGCTCACCAGAGGGCGCTGGCAACACAGCCTTTCCATAGCAGTCTTTAAATGCTGCGGGCTGATTTCTTGTGGAACTGCTGAACCCCTAAAAGTATAGAGCTGGCTGAGACTCTGAAAATGACACAATCTTTGAGTTTTCCAGTGTTAACCCTGGAAGGTCAAATGTGATTCTGGCCTGTGTGACTCAAGTACAATCTGCTGTGGATTGCAGCATGGGACCAAAGCACCAGCTTTCTGAGGAAGAAACAGCAAAAGTGTCACAGCAATGCCTGGCTGAAATGAAAGGAAAGCACTTGTGGCCACATGCACTAGCTTGGAGGCTGCAAAGGGACCCATGCTTGAGCAGCAGGAGGTCTATGAACTGAAGGCTGCTCACTCCAAGAACACAGGAGGCAGCATGTGTCACCTTCCTTTTTGGAAGCAATGGCTTTGGGCCTCAAATTTATTGCAGTTTCATTGCTTAAAGAGAACATATTACATGGTTTTATTTTGAGACAGGGCCTCACTATGTAGCCCAGGCTAGTCTCAAACTTGAGATCTTCTTGACTCAGCCTCCAAGTGCTCATATTACAGGCAGGTGTTATCTCATCTTGCTTAAAGAGGAAATTGTGAAGGCATTGTCAGGTTGGAAACCATATGGCTAAAGCTATTTTTTCCCTTTGAAACAGGATAGTACTACATGGCCTTGGCTGGCCACTGCATCTGGCCCAGATTCTGAGGTGCTGGGGTTACAAATCAATTGCAAGAAAAGCTATAGAGCATGCACAAAATCATGGAACTAAACAATACACTACTAAATGATGAATGGGTCAATAAAGAAATCAAGAAGGAAATAAAAAATTCATAGAATCAAACAATACTGAAAATACAACATACCAATACTTTTGGGACACAATTAAGGCAGTCCTAAGAAGAAAATTTATAGAACAAAAAAAAAAAAAAAAAAAAAAGAAAGAAAGAAAGAAAGAAAGAAAGAAGATTACAAACCAATCTCCCTTATGAACATAGATGCAAAAATTCTTAACAAAGTATTGGCAAATAAAATACAAGAATATATCAAAGAGATTATTCACCCTGACCAAATAGGCTTTATCCCAGAGATGTGGGAATGGTTCAACATATGCAAATCGATAAATGTAATACATCATATAAATGGACTAAAGGAAGGACAAAAATCACATGATCATCTCAGTAGATGCAGAAAAAGCATTTGACAAAATCCAACATCCCTTCATGATAAAAGTCTTACAGAGACTGGGAATGGAAGGAACATATCTTAACATAATAAAGGCCATTTATGACAAACCTACAGCCAACATAATACTAAATGGAGAAAAACTTGAAGAATTTCCACTAAAATCAGACACAAGACAAAGGTGTCCACTGTCTCCACTTTTATTTAATATAGCACTGGAAGTCTTAGCCATAGCAATAAGGCAAGAGACACTCATAAAAGGGATACAAATTGGAAGGGAAGAGATCAAATTATCATTACACACACACACACACACACACACACACACACACACACACAAAAATAAAGTACCTTGGGATAAACATAACGAAGGAAGTGAAGGATCTCTACAATGAGAACTTTAAAACAGTCAAGGAAGAAATTGCAGAAGACACTAGGAAATGGAAAGACATTGCTTGTTCTTGGATTCGAAGAATCAATATTGTGAAAATGTCAATCTTACCAAAAACAATCTACATATTTAATGTTATTCCCATCATAATTCCAAAGGCATTCTTCATGCAAATAGAAAAACCAATTGAAAAAATTCATTTGGAAGCACAAAACCCCTCAAATATCTAAAACAATTTTGAGCAACAAAAATAAGGCTGGTGGTATCAATGTAACTGATTTTAACCAATATTACAGAGCCTTAGTAACAAAAACATGGTACTGGCACAAAAACAGACATGTAGATCAATGGAACAGAATAGAGGACCCTGATGAAAATCCGAGTAGCTACAGCCACCTGATCTTTAACAAAAATGCCAAAATACTCACTGTAGAAAAGACAGCCTCTTCAGCAAATGGTGCTATGAAAACTGAATATGTATTTGTAGAAGGATGAAAATAGATCCTTATCTCTCTCCGTGCACAAGTATTAAGTCCAAATGGATCAAAGACCTTAATATCAGACCTGAAACTCTGAAACGGCCAGAGGAAAAAGGAAGAGAAACCTTTCAATGTATTGATCTTGGCAAAGACTTTCTGAATATAACCCCAGTTGCTCAGGAAATAAAACCACTGATCAACCACTGGGACCTCATGAAATTACAAAGCTTTTGTACAGCTAAGGACACTGTGAATAGAGCAAAGAGACAACCTACAGAATGAGAGAAAAATCTTTGCCAGCTGTACATATGACAGAGGGTTAATATCAAGGATATGCAAAGAACTCAAAAAATTAAATAATAAGAAATCAAATAACCCAATGAAAAATGGGCAATGGAATGAAATAGAGAGTTCTCAGATGAAGAAATACAGATGTCATATAAGCACCAAAAAAATGTTCTACATCCCTAGTCATCAGGGAAATGCAGATTAAAACTACCTTGAGATTCCATCTCACTCCTGTCAGATTGGCTATCATCATGAAAACAAATGACTATAAATGCTGGCGAGGATGCGGAAAAAGAGGAACCCTTCTACACTGTTGGTGGGAATGCAATCAGGTCCAGCCATTGTGGAAATCAGTGTGGAGGTTCCTAAGAGAGCAAAAATTAGATTTGCCAAATGATCCAGCTATACCACTCCTAGGCATATATCCTAAGGACTTGTCTCACTACCTCAGCCATGTTTATTGCTACTTTATTCACAATAGCTAGGAAATGCAACCAGCCTAAATGTCCCTCAACTGATGAGTGGATAATGAAGATGTGGCACATTTACACAATGGAGTTCTACTCAGCAGTAAAGAAAAATGAAGTTATGAAATTTGCTGGAAAATGGATGGATCTGGAAAGGATTATAATTATTGAGGTAGCCCAGGCCCAGAAAGCCAAATGTCACATGTTCTCTCTCATATGTGGATCCTAGCTACAAATGATTGGACTTCCGAGCAAGTAGGAATAAAACTCAGTAACAGAAGCCAGTAAGCTAGAAAGGGGATATAAATGGGGTTGAAAGGGAGGGAGGGGGGACTTTATAGGTTGGTATTGTATATATGTAAGGAGAAGAACAGATTAATCGGGGTGAAAAGGCTTAAGTGAGGTCAGGGGAAGAGATTGAGTAAAGGAAAGTTTGAGGCAAGGCTAGTCAAAATCTAAGAGGATATGAGTAAGTCATATGGAAATCTACTTTTCTGGACTAAGAAGCCATAGATTGTTACTAGAAAATGTTTAGTGCCAGGGATGGGATACCTGACAGTGAGTTTCTGGCCAGGAAGGTTATGGATACCCCCAAAACATTAGAGGCCATTGCTGAGACTCTTGGTTTCCCACCAGGAATAGATGGTAAGACCCTATTGCTGAAGACTCCACATACTTGGGCTTCAAGGTCACTGAGATATCCTGCTGGAGCTGATCTGAAAACCTCCTCCACATGGACCAGCTGACAGAAAGATGGAAAAAGCTATGCTGCATGTAGCTCAATGGGAGAGAGAGAAATCAGTGGTGATACTCACCAATGGACACTGATAGCCTTAAATTTTGCCAGCCAGTCCACATGAGCCAATGGGTGCAATAGTGGCATGTCTGTTATGGGGGAAACCAACTGCCCTCTAATTGGACTAGAGGCCCGCTCAATAGGAGAGCATACATCACTGATACTGAAAACCTACAACAGGGGTAGTGTTGCAGTCAGGTTCACATTGCTGGTAGAAATCGCCTGACTAAGAACAGCTTGGAGGTGGGGGGGAAAGAGATTTATTTTGGCTTCCAGGCTCGAGGGGGAAGCTCCATGATGGCAGGGAAAACCATGCCATGAGCAGAGGGTGGACATCACCCCCTGGCCAACATAAGGTGGACAACAGCATCAGGAGAGTGTGCCAAACACTGGCACATAAGCCCATCCCCAACAATACTCTGCCTCCAGGAGGCATTAATTCCAAAATCTCCATCAGCTGGGAACCTAGCATTCAAAACACCTAAGTTTATGGGGGATAACCTGAATCAAACCACCACATTCCGCCCCTGGCCCCCATAAACTGATCTTTTAACTGAGCCATACCAAAAAAAAAAAAAAAAAAAAAAAAAAACCTCCCCCTCAAAAAACCCATAATGGCATAGAATAAACATTCATACTGCAAAAAAAAAAAAATGGCATTGGGCATAGCAACGAAATATTCAACCAATACAAGATTTAAAACAACCAGGGAAAACATCAAACTCTGTAGCTTCAAGGCCAACAACTCTAACCAATGACAACCACTACAACCCACGGTCCATCCTCATGGCCCCATGGTATCTCCATGCAGGCATCCAGCAAACCTGCTTCACACTGCCCATGGCCATTTCCAACACAAGTTCACATTGCAAAGTTAATGACCCTCTCTTTCCTGCATTTCTTATACTCCACAATACCAGGTGGGGTGCCAATTTGCTAATCCAGTGGGCAATAAAGCAGACTTTGAAGAACAGCATTCAGGCCCCTTCAAAAGAGTCTACATTCTTCCTGTTGCCTAGTGCAGGTCAGCTGGCTCCATCTCAGTAGTTATAATCTCTCAAACAATTTGCAGTGAACGGGCAGCAGTTTAGGCCCAAAGATTTTATTTTTTTCTGTGCCACATCCATCTTCTTACACAAGTCCATTTCTATGCAATGCAACCCTGCACAACTTCTCAGGACACAGCCATAACAGCAAGCCTCTCAAATGGCTTCTAGCCCAGTCCAAGCAAAGCTCTTTCTCACCCTCATAAGCCAAACCTGAGTCACAGTCCACAGTTCTTACTACATTCATGCCTTTCAGCTCTGACCAGAATAGTCCATCAAGCTGTACTTACAACACTGCAAGGCATCTCTTAGGCCAAGTTTTCAAATCCTTCACATTCCTCTTGAAAATCAGTTCCAAAAGGTCAAAGCCACACAGTCAGGTGTCTAGCAGCAATCCCACTCCTCGGTACCACTTTACTGTTGCACTCAGGTTAGCATTGCTGGTAGAAATCACCCAACTAAGAGCAGCTTGTGGGAAAAAAGAGGTTTATTTTGGCTTACAGGCTCAAGGGGGAAGCTCCATGATGGCAGGGAAAACGATGACATGAGCAGAGGGTGGACATCACCCCGTCTGGCCAATATAAGGTGGACAACATCAGCAGGAGAGTGTGCCAAACACTGGCAAGGGAGAGCTGGCTATAACCTCATAAGCCCGCCCCCCAACAATACTCTGCAGGAGGTATTAATTACCAAATCTCCATCAGCTGGGAACCTAGCATTCAGAACACCTAAGTTTATGGGGGACACTTAAATCAAACCACCGCAGGTAGTTATGAGCCCTAGGGGTGTGATGCCTGCTGGTGTCTGGCTAAATGTATATACTATGCTCACCAAACTGCCCAATAAGCACTTCTTTTAATGTTCATACCCATATATTAATGCTACTCTCACTTTTGGTTAGAGAAGCTTCTCTTTTCAGATGGCGATGACCTTGGGATGACTCAGAAGGCACCATGGTGCTGAGAAGTGATAGAGAAGTGCTCAGCACTGAAACATCTCTATCACATCTTCCCAGGCTCAGGATCCATTGCAGAAGGGGTGGAGGAAAGAATGTAAGAGCCAAAGGAAGGGCAGAACTCTTTACCATGTACTCTTCCAGATACAAAACGGCCTGGATATCCATGACCTTGCAGTGCCTGACACTAGCTACAAAACCATCATAATAGGAGGAAAAGATCATGACATCAAAATAAAAGAGAGACTGATTGAGAGATGGAGGGGATATGATGGAGAGGGGAGTGTCAAAGGGGAAACTGGGGGGTGGGAGGGAGTGCATTGCCATGGGTTATTGTCTACAATTATGGAAGCTGTCAATAAAAAAAAGAAAAAGAAAAGCCGGGTGTGGTGGCACACACCTTTAATCCCAGCACTTGGGAGGCTGAGATAGGAGGATCGCCATGAGTTCGAGGCAACCATGAGACTACATAGTGAATTCCCAATCAGCCTGGGCTAGAGTGAGACCCTACCTCCAAAAACAAACAAACAAAAAAAGATTCTACTTGGTATCTTCCCCCCTTTCTGGATTTCTTCCTCCTCCTCCTCTTCTTCTTCTTCTCCTCCTCCTCCCCCTCCTCCTCCTTCTTCTTCTTCCTCTTCCTCTTCTGGATCACTTCTTTTTTTTTCGTTTTGACCACTGTATAGCCAATGAACATTTTTGTTGTTAACAGATATTTTTATTAAGAAGAAACTTTGAATGGACACATCATATATCGCTACCATCATTTTCCTCCTCCCTGCCACCATTCCACTGAGGGTTCTCCTCAGAGGGGTTGCTGGTATTTCCCATGGGCTTGTGGGTTATGAGATGTGAGAGCAGCAGTCACTCATTGTGTGTGTGGCGGGGGGGGGGATACCTCTGGATATTCCCTCCCACCCTGTGACTCTTACATTCTTTCTGCCCCCTCTTTTGGGCCATGATGGGTGTTTTAAATCTTTAGTGTTGAGCTCTCAGAAGCTTCTGGATTTCTGCTTTGTATGTTTTGAGTCTCCTCATTGTCTGTCTCTATCACCCTGGCACAGGTTGTCAGGCACTCTTGCTCATCTCACCAATTCCTCTGTGGTTTCACCTGGGCCCTGGCTGGTGTGCAAGGAGTGGTTTATCTTCTCAGATCTCATTGCCGTCTTCTCCCAATGAGCACACTTCCCCAGGATCACCTCTGCTCAGCCTTTAGAACCCATTGGAACCATCCTGGTTTCCAGAGTATGAAAAAAATATTAAAGAGTAATATTTAGAGTCAATTAGTCCTGGGTTCAAATCCTGCCCCTGCCATTTCAGCAAATAAGCAAGCTTGAGTAGAATTATTTAGCCTCCCCGAGATCCACTTCATCCCTCGCCCAAATGAGAGGTCATATCTGATGCCCTTGGCTATGGTTTAAGTGTTTGTATCCTCACAATCCCTACTTTGAAATCACAGCCTCCAAGGTTAGGCAATGTGGCCACTGAGATATGATTTTGGGATTAGCTGCCTTGACTCTGACACCACACAAGTACAGCTTGAGGACACTCCTGATGAGTCGAACAAAGGACCCTTATCAGACATTGAATCGGGCAGTACCTTGATCTTTAACTTTCAAGCACCAGAACTATGAGAAATAGATGCTTGTCTACACTCACCACATCTGTGGTAGTTTGTTACAGCAGGCTGTAAAACCTTCCTGCCTGTCAGAGGCATAGTTTGTGCAGACAGATATATCTTCTTCAGGGCCTTCAACTCTCCAGTGGTCCTCATGAATTCCAGTTTCTGGGCCTGATATCAGCTTTTTCTCATAAGTTTCCATGCTTGTGTGTGCAGTCATGATGCAGCTTTTTGTTACCTTACAGGCATAAAGCTCACATTCACCATTTTCAAAACAGCTTTGCACTTACTGGTTTTGTTTTTGTTTGTTTGTTTCTATTTTTTTGTTTCATTTTATTTTGTTAAGTTGAGACAGGGTCTTGTGTACATAGCACCCTCAAATTCTGACCTCAAAAATCATGATCCTCCTGCCTCAGCCTCTTCAGTGCTAGAATTATAGGTGTGCACCACTCTGCCTGACAACATTCACCATTATGTAGATTTAAGGGCCTGGGAGAGGTACCACCTCCTCTATTGGATATACACTTGAGTCAGACAGTTGGTCCCCTTACCCAGTGCTGTCTCTCAAAGCTCATGGGTGCTACCACTCAGCCTTCTTCATCTAACCCAACTTCTGCTTTCCCTTGGGAAGTGACTGTTGGGTGTCTGAGTTAGATCTCAGGGTGGAAGGTGTGGAAGGTAGTAAGGAGTATTGTCATATGGTCAGTCAATATGGTTACCATGTTAGCAGCTTGTTTGTCCAGACTCGACATCCAGGTGGGTGACCAAAACCCCACCCTGCCTTCTACTTTCTTAGCCCTCTTCCATCTGCTATTCTGCTTCCTTTCCATTACCTCCGCACCACTCCTGAAATCATCCATGTGACACTGTCAACACTAATAATTGCATCATCTTTGAAATCTCACTTCCTTAGCTCCCACGGCCTTCAGCTCAGTTACAGTTCTCCACACCCTAACACTTCTTCATCAGCAACCACCCTACATACTCTGATTCCTGAGCTCACATTCCTCTGTCCTGTTCCTTTTCCATGTGCTCTACCTACACTGGCCTCTCCCATGTCCTAGGAAGCTGTTTCCCCTTTAAAGCCTTTGCCTTCTCTGCCAAGAAGTTCTCCTTGTTTGATTTTTGGTTAAAAATAATTTAAAATGGGGCAGTTAAGGCATTTGCCTGCAAAGCCTAAGGACCTGGTTTGATTCTTCAGGACCCATGTAAGCCAGTTGCACAAGGGGGCGCATGCATCTGGAGTTTGTTTTCAGTGGCTAGAGGCCCTGGTGCGCCCATTCTCTCTCTCTCTCTCTCAAATAAAAAAATAAAAAATAATAAAAAATTAAAAATCATTTAAAATGATGAGCAACAATTAATCAGTAATTAACTGATGAATTAATAATCACATCAGTTATTAGCCTAGTACATTTTTTTGAGGTAGGGTCTTGCTCTAGCCTCGGTTAACCTGAAATTCACTATGTAGTCTCAGAGTGGCCTGGAACTCACAGAAATCCTCCTACTGCTGTCTTCCAAGTACTGGGATTAAAGGTGTGTGCCACCACACCCAGCAAGTTTAGTAGTTTTTACTTAACCAATTTATAAAGGGCATGTCATGCTTAAAGGACAACAACATACCTTACATTCATAGACCTGCAACTGTTTTCCCATCATCTGTCATAACCTCCATGGATTTCTTCCTGATCCCTGCTCTCCTACCACATCTGAGATAAACACTAGCCAGAGACCTCAAGGAAAAAAAAAAAAGTCTTAACCTGGGTGTGGTGACTCATACCTATGACAGGAGGCAGGGGAACTGATGCATATTACAGGCCAGCCAGGGCTACATAAAGAAACCTAGTCTCAAAAAAAATTAATATAAAAAAAGTAAGAATGAGCCGCCCATGGGCCCATCTTTCTTTGGAGATGATCAGGTCTATAAGCAGAAGGACACTACATCCAGATGTCACATTTCCTGTTAACTTTCACAATTTTAATTTTGCAACAAAAGCACATAGGTACATATGTCCAGAAGACAGAGGGTTTAAAAACAAATGAGGAAATGAAGTTACTTCTCTTTTGAAGCAGAAGTGATCTTAATCTTCATGTGTGATACTTTCTCTGAAACATGCTCTCCTATCACCTCTTCTTACAATGAAGACAAAACTCCTACCTTCATCAGAAGTTCAAACATAAAGTATTTGTGTAAATTGAAAAATGTAGCATATGGGGCTAGAAAGATGGCTTAGAAGTTAAGGCACTTACCTGCAAAGCCAAAGGATCCAGGACCCACAGGAGCCAGATACACAAGGTGCTGCATATGTCTGGAATTCATTTGCAGTGTGTGGAGGCCCTCTCTCGCTCTCTCTCTCTCTCGCTCTCTCGTTCTGTCTCTCTCAAATAAATAAAATGTAGCACATGAACTACTCCTTTAACTTTCCTTTGTAGAACTACTTTAAAATGAGTGCAAAGGAGGTTCATAAGATGCACAATTCCAAGAGAACAGAAGAACTGATGAGCAGAGATCATCAAGTGAGAAGGATTCCACATTTCTATTCATGGAGTATGTAACTCCTGATGGGTCTACAGAGGAGGAGTTGGATGAGAGGCCATGGTTCCTCTTCAGACCCATGGAAAGACAGAGCATGACCAGGGAAGTTCATTTCTTGTCTCATATAGAACATGCCATGTTTGTAAGAGAAAGAAAAAAAGCCATAGCTAAACCATACCATACCTATAGAAATATTTGGTAAGACACAGTACAAGACATCTGCTTACATTCTACTAACCAAAAGCAAGTTGTTGGTCAACCCCGCCGCCAATCACATGAACAGATATATTCTACAGGCAGGCACACAAGTTATGTGCAATAGTTATGGGTTTACAACCCTTTCTCATGATTTTATTTTAATACACTCATGTGCTCCTGTAGTCCCAACTTCCTTGGATAAATTTATAAAGTGGCATTCTTTTTACCTTTAGGAATAAATTATTCCTTGTAGATAATGCCAGACAGATGGTGTTGTTTGCCTGTAGTCAGCCTCATCCTCAAGTGCTGTTTGTAAATGAAATCTCATAGAGCAAGGGATAACCTCAAGAAAACAAATTCACTGGTTTCCACAACATGGAATAACTTAGGGCTGGGCACAGCCTGATCTCCACACCTTTAGACGGTCCAGTTTTGTTTTTAATTTCTACATCTGCTTTACTTGGAATATGTTCTAGGAACCATTTGCTAACCATCTGCTATGTTGTAAGAAGATTGTGTCTGAAAGTAAATTAGCTCATGCCCCTTCATCATGAAAGACTTGTTATTATAAACAATGACGGTGCTGGACAGGATGACAGTGTGCTCACTGACACGGCTACTGTACAACTTGACTCACACCCCTCACCCTGTCAGGTGTCAATGTGAGAACAAACAGTGATGGACACACTGGCCTTTGAGTGGCATCCATCTTCAGCACAGGAGTTTTGCATATAAAAATCATTCAATGCTAGAATTTTTAAGCTGATGGATACAAGTCATATCTGATATATATCTCAGGTACCATGTGGTCCTAGTTTCTGCTTTCAGGTTTTCTGAAAACCTGAAGCTTGTAGCAAATTCCAGATATAAATCATTCCAGCATGGTGGCACAGAAGCTTAGGGCGCCAGAAGCTCCTTGTGTTGGAGTGAACCTGCAGGCCGTTCCCAGTGCTTGGGATGCAGCATAAAGTAGAGATCAGCTGCCCCATCTTTCTCATCGCCAGCAGGCTCTTGAAATTCCCATAAGAAAATGCATTTCCTCTACTGCTGAGTTGCCTGCAGGCCCCACCTGCAGAAGAAGGTACAGCAGAAGGGCTCAGGTGGCCAGGGGTGAGAGCACAGAGTACAGGGTGAGCGTGGGCTTTGTGTCACATAGCTGCATCCTGGTCTGGCTTGTTCTTCCTTATGTGTAGACTGTCTTTGGGAAAATTACTGAAGTTCTCAAAGTCTCCCTTTCCTAGTTTGTGAACAATTCTACCTCTAAGTTTGCTGCGAGGTAGAGAAAGATACAAAACTGAAGTCTCTAGAGTTTTCTCTGGGGCAGGCAAAAAAAAAAAAAAAGTCTCTACCATGCCACCCCTGAATTCTTGGAACTGGGCTTAGGGTATGTTGCCTGGAGTTGGGGATCCTGTTTGAATTAACCTTGCTCATCAGCTGACCTTGCAAGAGGGAAGTTACCATCAACCTTAACTCAGACACCCATTTCAGACTTCATACCTTCAGATCTGTGCAATGCTAAAGTTGCACTGTTTAGGTTATGATTTGTGGTTACTTGTTACGACAGCAACAGGAAACAGACACATCTTTTGCTCGAACATACTACTGCCTCTGCATTGCAGGCACCATTTCGTCTTTTGTCAGATTCAGCTCCTGGAGGACACATCTCGTCCTGGAAGTCTTTGGCAGAATCTGCTTGCAAGCAAGCTAATGGAAGCAAGAAGGCTGCTTCTTCCCAATGCTGGTTCTGTCCTGCTGTTTCTTCCTGCAGCTGTGTTGGTGATAGGTGGACTAAAGTAATGGTTTGCACTTGGGGGTCATTGCAGTTAATGTAATCTAAAGTACCTAGTCTTCTCATATTTTCTCTCTTGCCTCACCACCAATTTTAGTGAGCGATGCACTCTTTTTTCAGAAAGTGATGTTCTCTGGCACTGTACCCAACATTATTTTCCAGGAAGGGGTTGAGATAGGGAGGTGCCCAGTGCCTGGCAGAGGTGGCAGGCTGTTTGTGGTCTCTGCTACTTGCAACACCCCTCGTCCTGCTTGATGCAACTCTCCAAACTGGAAGAAGTTGTGGCTGGCTCCTCACTGGAGGTATGTTCTGTAGACTAAGCCAATGTTTTGGATCTTTGATAACTATGAGCAGTTCTCACTATGCAGAGACATTGTACCAAGCACTGGCAGGTCTTTGTTACCAGCACAAAAAGTCTCTTGAGGCTCAAGCTAGTTCTAACACATGCAAACCCACATGCGTCTGGTCACGTGGGTGTGCCCCTTTCAGCTTCTCTTGAGACCATGTCAGCTTAGAAGCTCTGTGAGGAGAGGGACCAACAGGAAAAACTGAAATCTCTCGAGTTTTCTCTGGGGCAGGCTTTTAGGTTCCTCTGAGCACCAAGGCTGTTTCTTTTTCTGAAAACCATGGCAAGGATGGGGGTGGGGGTAGGGGATGGAGAATGGAGGAAAGGTTGATACATTTTAGGTTTTAGGTTTTCCATTTTTCTAACTTTTTTCTTTCCTTTTAATAAATAAAATACTAAGGCCAGCTCCAGGTAAAATAGTGAAACGTTTAATCTATTAGGATGCATGCCATATTTACTTCCCACAACATTCATAAAGTTTATAAAATTAAAGAACCCAAAGATTTAAATTTAAAGTAAGAATAATTAAAATGACCACAGTTAGACACTCTTTTCCCCTACACTGAACTAGTCAGTACACATGGGGCTGTGGGTAAGAAGGGGGTCTGTTTCCTGCTGCATACATCCCTAGTGGAGGCGTGAAGTTCTCAGAAAGCAAAAGAGGTTCTGTGCCAGCTGCTCAACCTGCTCATTATCACCCTGGAATTTAACATTGCTCATCTCTGTTCCCTGTAAACTAGAGATAGTAATAGGATACTTCTCATAGAGCAATGTGAGAAACAGATAATGGACAATTTAGCATACCATCAGTGCTTATCAACTCTGTGGTATAATGATGAAAACTAAAAATGTTTCCCTATGACAGTTATTACAGTATGTTGGTATAGAAGGTCAGGGCACAGATAACCTTTTGTTCCACAGTGACCCCAATAATCATTAGAGCAAGAGTTTGGCTATGCTATGGAGCCTTCCACCCACTCACTTCCTTTCATTTCATGAATAGATCTCTTCAGATGTCTGAAAATTATGTAAATTCAGGGTCAAGATTTAATTTAGAGATAGCATCCTAAAAAGCTAAGGACTTCTTTTAGTAAGAAAACTAGTGTGTCTTTTTTTTTTTTTTGGAATAAACTTAGTGTACTTAGTGAAGCATGTTCTAGGGTACACTCAGTTACCTGGAATTGTGTCAAGCGTGGGCTTTCCAACCTTCCCTGGAGCATGTTTGTAGGACAGGATTTGAGTCTATTTGAAGACTTTCAGATGGTCTGGAAGATGAAGTTTTGCAGATCTTGAAAGGAGATCCAGGTCATATGGGGTTGGGCATGCTTGGGCTGTGATGTAGATGGTACATTAGTCAGACTTTGCATAGCTGAGACCAAAATACAGGACATAAATGACATAAGAGAGGAATCATTCATTTTACTTTTAACTTCAGAGGTTTTAGCTCATTGTGGTGGGGAAGGCATGGTGGAGCAGAGTCATTCAACTCATGGTTGTCAAAATGCAAAGAGCAAGATAGAGCCAGAAAAGCTGAGCCCCTGAAACAAGCCCCCAGTCACCTACTTCCTCCAACTAGACACACCTCGAATCCATCAATCATTTAATACATTTGTTAGGATGGAACCCTCATGAACTAATCTTCTTTGGAAACACTATTGCAGACACACCTAGGGGATGGACTTTACTAATCAAGACATCTCCTGATGCAATCAAATTGTCAACCAAAATTAATCATCCCAGATAGACAACTCAAGGTCTTCTTTAAGAGCTCCCAACAACTGTTAGGGGAAGAAGACATAAAGAATATGCATGGGCTGGAGAGATGGCTTAGTGGTTAAGGCATTTGCCTGCAAAGCCAAAGGATCCCGGTTCGATTCTCCAGGACCCACTTAAGCCAGATGCACAAGGGGGCGCATGCATCTGGAGTTCATTTGCAGTGGCTGAAGGCCCTGACACACCCATTCTCTCTCTCACTCTCTCTTTCTTTCTCTCTCTGCTTCTTGCTCTCTCTTAAATAAATAAATAAAATATATTTTAAAAAAGAATATGCACAATATGAACCCTAATGAGATGAGATCTAGGGAATTAGTGAAGGGAGACTGTCAATAAAGATCTGAGGTACAGGCTCAGAGAAGTAGATTATGGCAGGAACCTAGTGCAGGCTCCCACTCCAGAAGCATCTTGAGTGTGCACTCATGCATAGCCACTCAGCCTTCCATTGCAGCTTCCTCCAAACTTTACACAGGATGATCCTGGGCTTCACCTGCCCCTGTGCCTCACCAGCTGAATGATTACCATAGGAAACACTCAACAGGGCCACAATGCTTACCTCTGTCCAGACCCAATGTAGACAAATTCTTGCAATTTCCCAGGACACTTATAAACCCCAAGAAGGGGCTAGTATTCTCAGAAGAGCTCTTGTCATGCTAGGAGAAGGGACTTGCCAAGTTGGGCAAAGCATAGCCCAAAGTGGAGATATTGCTTAAGGACATTCCTCTGTACGTTATTATTCTTTCTCTCTTTTCACCTTATCTATCTTTTTTAGATTTTTTATTTAATTTTTTTATTAGTTATCTATATAATGTGCATTGAGCCATGATGGTACCATCAATACCTTCTCCATGCCCTCCCCCCTCATGGATTGTGGGTCTTGTATTGTGGGTATAGCCATCAGTTATGGGGGTAGGGCAATGTCTCTGTGCATAATGACCCAACTTATGGCTTTAACAATCTTTCTTCTCCCTCTTCCACGAATTTCCCTGAGCCATCTTGGGTTCATTTTAGGTCTATTTCAGTGACGAGGTAGTGGGAGTTTCTGTGTCTCTGGATCTCTGGTTTGGTAGGGGTTGAGGGTTCTCTGTGTCTATCTCCTTCACCCCTGTGCTGATACCAGGTTCTCTGAGAAAGCAGCACTCTTGCTCATTTCCCCAATTATTCTATGGGTTCAGCTGGTGCCCTGGTGAGGTGCTATGGGCTGATTCTCCCCTCAGATTCTACATTCATATGAAAAAGAAGCAAATTCTCCAATGGAGAGTGAGGTCAGTGCAAGGTACATGGATAGCCCTTATTGTGTTAGAGTCAATTTAATGGGCATAGGCCCTCTTGTATCCCACTATTTGTAGGAGCAGATCCTGTAGCCAAATCAAGAGCAGTTGGTAACCCACCATGGCTGTGTGCCACTATTGCATTTGTGTGACCATCACATCAGGTTGATTGCTGCTGAGTAGTTTACATCACAAGTTGCTTAGACAGATGTTGGTCATTTTCCCCCAGTTGCTCATGTAGTAACTTCTGGCACTAGACAAGATGACTGTCTGGGGACTGACTCTCTTCCAGATTTCAGCCAGGTCTCTCCATGTTCCATCCCAATAGCATATGGTGTCTTTGGTGATAGGGTCTTACCATTAACCTTTGGTGGATCATCAAGGACTCTGATAGAAATCTGTCTTCTTTTGGGAAACCTTATAGGTCTCATTGATCAATAGCTCATTGTGGATGATGACCACATGCTGATACTGGGAGTTACAGATAAGTGCCAAGGGAAAAGATGGAAGAAAAATAGAAGTAGTATGAAAGAGAAAGAGAGAGAGAGAAGAGTAAGAAGAGGGGGTGTGAGAGAGGAGCAGGAGAAAGTTGAGGTTAGTCTTCATCCTACCCTCTCCAGGCCCCTGTGATTCAGGTGTTCTCTCTAAGTACCTGATGAAGGTTCAGCTTTTTTGTATGTCTTACAGGTTATAGGATTTTTGGTACCATTTCCAATTGGGTCCAGTTTTTTTTTGTCTCCCCCCCCCTTTACCATCCCTTCCCTTTGCACCATCCCTATTGTCCAGTCCTAGAAATATTTCTTAGGTGTGTCAGCATCTCAGGCAAATTCAGGTTAGGAGCCATATATGAGTGAGACCATGTAATGCTTATCTTTCTGTGATTGGGTGAGTTCGCTGAGAATGATCTCTTCCAAGTTTGACCATTTTTCTTCAAATTGCGTTGTGTCATTTTTACTTGCTGCTATGTAGAATTCCATTGTGTAGATATACCATATCTTGATTATCCATTCATCTAATGATGGACATCTGGGTTGATTCCAGCTCTTAGCTATTATGAACTGAGCAGCTATAAACATGGTTGAGCAAATGTCTCTGAACTGAGGCTTGGAGCTTTTAGGGTAAATGCCCAGTAAGAGAATAACTGGGTCTGTTGGTACCTCTATGGTCATCCTTTTTTGGAGTCTCCATAGTGCTTACCATAGTGGTTGTACCAGCTTACATTCCCACCAACTGTGAATGAGGGTTCCTATTTCTACACAACCTCACTAGCATTTGTTGTCATTATATTTTTTAATGTTTGCTATCCTTACTGAGGTAAGGTGGAATCTCATAGTTGTTTTAATTTGCATTTCCCTGATGATTAGGGATGTTTAATATTTTCTTAAGTGTGTGTCTGCCATTTGTATTTCTCTGAGAACTCCCTGTGCAGTTCTCTGCCCCATTTTCTGAGTGGGTTGTTTGAGTTTTTATTGTTTAGGTTTTGGAGTTCTTTGCAGATTCTAGAAATTAGGCCTCTGTCAGTTGTATAGCTGGCAAAAATTTTCTCCCATTCTGTGAGTAATCTATTGGCTCTGCTTATTGTATGTTTGTCTGTGAAAAAGCTTTTTAGCTTCATGAGATCCCAATGGTTGAGTGATTGTTTAGTCTCCTGAGCTACTGGGGGTTTGTTCAGGAAGTCTTTTCCCACTCCTATATTTTCTACCTCCTATTTTTTCTACCAGTACTAGCAGCATTTCTGGTGTTATATTGAGGTCTTTTATCAATTTGGACTTAATTTTTGTGCATCATGAGATGTGTAGATCAAGTTTCATTTTCCTGCATATGGTTTTCAAGTTTGTCCAGTAACATTTGTTGAAGATGCTATCTTTGTTCCAGTCTACATTATTTGGGCCTTTGTCAAATATCAAGTAGCTGTAGTTACTTGATCCAAAGTTTGGGTCCTTGATTCTATTCCATTGGTCTATAATCCTGTTTTTATGCTAGTACGATGTTATTTTTATTACAGTGGCTTTGTAGTATAGCTTTAGATCTGATGCCTCCAGAAGTGTTTCTTTTTTCTGTTTTTTGAAGGGAGACACAGAGAGAGAGAGAAAGAAAGGGAGAGGAAGACAGATAGAGATGGGCACACCAGCAACTTCTCAGCTGCTGCAAACAAAATCCAGATACATGCGCCCCACTTGTGGTCAAGTGTGGCATTGCGCCCTTGCGTCACTTTGCAGCTGGCTAAATGTGGGACCTTGAGATTGGAACCGGCGTTCTTAGGTTTTTGAGGCAGGCACCTTAACCATTAAGCCATCTCTCCAGCCCCAGAGGTGTTTCTTTTGCTGAGGATATGCTTGGATATGTGAGGCCTTCTGCCATTCCATATGAATTTTGAGATCATTTTTTCTATATCTGTAGAGAAAAATGTTGGGGTTTTTATTGGTATTGCATTAAATCTGTATATTGCTTTTGGTAATATTGCCATTTTCACAATGTTAATTCTGCCTATCGAGGAGCATGGGAGGTCTTTCCATTTTCTCAAATCCTCCTTAATTTCTTTCTTGAATGTTTTTATGTTTTCATTGTAAAGGTCTTTCACCTCCTTGGTTAATGTTATTCCAAGGTATTTTATTTTTTTGAAGCTATTAAAAATGGGACAATGTCACTTATTTCTTTCTCTGTATCTTTGTCTTTTGCATATAGAAAGGCTACTAATTTTTGTGCATTGATCTTGTATCCTGCTACTTTACTGAAGGAGTTAATCACCTTTAAGAGTTTTGGGATAGAGAATCTTGGGTCACTTATGTATAGGATCATGTCATCTGCAAATAAGGATAACTTAACTTCTTCCTTTCCAGTTTGTATCCCTTTTTTTCTTTCTCCTGTCTTATTGCTTGAGCTAGTACTTCCAGTACTATGTCAAAAAGCAGAGGTGAGAGTGGACACCCCTGTCTTGTTCCTGATATCAATGAGAAGTCCTTCAATCTCTCCCCATTAAGTATTATTAGAGCTTTAGGCTCTTTATATAGCCTTTATTATGTTGAGATATAGACCATCCATGCCTAATCTCTCCAATGTTTTGATCGTGAAGTGATGTTATATTTTGTCAAAGGCCTTTTCTGCATCTATCAAAATAATCATGTGGTTTTTGTGTTTAAGCTTATTTATGTGGTGTATTAAATTGACAGATTTCCATATGTTGAACCATCCCTGCATTCCTGGGATGAAACCTAATTGGTCCAGGTGGATAATGCTTTTGATGTGCTGTTGAATTTGATTTGCAAGGATTTTGTTCAGGATCTTTGCATCTAGGCTCATCAGGGAAATAGGCCTGTAGTTTTCTTTTCTTGTGGCATCTCTGCCTGGTTTTGGTATTAGGGTGATACTAGATTCATAGAAGGAGTTAGGGAGATTTTTCTGTTCTCCAATTGTGTGGCACAATTTGAGAAAGATTGTTTTCAGTTCTTCCATGAAGGTTTGATAGAATTCTGCTGAGAAGCCATCTGGTTCTGAAGTCTTCTTTTTTAGGTAGATTTTTTTTTTATTTCCTTTTCAATCTCAATGGTTGTGATGGGTTTGTTCAGGAGATTAATCTGCTCTGAGTTTAACTTTGGTAGGTGGTATGTGTACAGGAATTCATCCATTTCCTCCATATTATTCAGTTTTGTGGAGTAGAGGTTTTTGAAGTCCTGATGATTTTCCCAATTTCACTTATGTCTGTTGTGATCTCTCCTTTTTCATTTCCAACTTTGTTAATTTGAGTTGTCTCTTTTTTCCACTTGATCAAATTGGCTAGGGATTTATCAATCTTGTTTATTTTTTCAAAGATCCAGCTCTTTGTTTCATCAATTTTTAAAATTATTTTCTAAGTTTCCAATTCATTAATTTCTTCTCTGATCTTAGTTATTTCTGTCTGTCTGGAGCATTTTGGGTTGGATACTTCTTTTTCCAGTGCCTTTACGTGGATGCTTAGGTTATTGATTTGGGATCTCTCTGTCTTTGTTATGAAGGCACAATGAATTTTCCCCTGAGGACCGCCTTCATTGTGTCCCATAAGTTTTGGTATGTTGTGTTCTCATTGTTATTCATTTCTAGAAATTTTGCAGTTTCATTTTTTATTTTGTCCACTACCCAGTTATTGTTTAAGAGTGTGTTGTTCAGTTTCCAGGAGCTGGTTAGGTTCCTGGAGCATCTTTTGTTGTTAATTTCTAGCAATACAGCATTATGATCTGATATTATGCAGGAAATTATGTCGAGCCTCCAAACCACCCCTGTGTTCCAGGGATGAAGCCTACTTGATCTAGTTGGATATTGCTTTTGATGTACTGTTGAATTCAGTTTGCAAGGATTTTGTTCAGGATATTTGTGTCTATGTTCATCAGGGAAATGGGCCTATAATTTTCCTTTCTTGTGGCATCTCTGCCTGGTTTTGGAATTAGGAATTAGAGTCAGGGATCTCTCCCTGTTCTCCGATTGTGTGGCACAGTTTGAGAAAAATTGGTTTCAGTTCTTCTATGAAGGTTTGGTAGAATTCAGCTGAGAAACCATCTGGTCCTGGACTCTTCTTTTTGGGGAGGTGTTTGATTACCTCTTCAATCTCGAAAGGTGTGATGGGTTTATTTAGGAGATTGCTCTGCTCTGGGCTTAGCTTTGGTAGGTGGTATGTGTCCAGGAATTCATCCATTTCTTGCATATTCTCCTACTTTGTGGAGTAGAGATTTTTGAAATAAGTCCTGATAATTCTCCCTGTTTCATTCATGTCTGTTGTGATCTCCCCTTTTTCATTCCTAATTTTGTTAATTTGAAGCATTTTTTTTTTTTTTTTTTGCTTGATCAGATTGGCCAGGGGTGTGTCAATATTGTTAATTTTTTCAAAGAACCAGCTATTTGTTTCATCAATTTTCTTAATTGTCCTCTTAGTTTCCAATTCATTAATTTCTGCTCTGATTTTACTTATTTCTTTCTTTCTGGAGCTTTTTTGGTTGGCTTCTTGTTTTCCAATGTCTTTAGGTGGATGGTTAGGTTATTGATTTGGGATCTCTCTGTTTTTGTTATGAGGGCATTTAGTGCTATGATTTTTTTCCCTAAGGACTGCCTTCATTGTGTCTCATAAGTTTTCATATGATGTGTTCTCATTGTCATTCAATTCTAGAAGTTTTGCAGTTTCATTTTTTATTTCATCTACAACCCATTTATTGTTTAAAAGTATGTTGTTCAGTTTCCAGGAGCTGGAGGGATTCATGGCATACTTTTTGTTTTGAATTTCTAGCATTACAGCATCGTGGTCTGATATCATGCAGGAAATTTTATCAATCTTCTTGAAAATATGGAGGCAGGCTTTGTGGCCCAATATATGATCTATTTTAGAGAAGGTTCCATGGGCTTCTGAGAAGAATGTGTAATCTGTAGATTTTGGGTGGAATGTTCTGTATATGTCTGTTAGGTCTAGCTGCTCTATGGTGATGTTGAGCTCTCTTAGTTCCCTGTTAATTTTCTATTTGGATGATGTGTCTATTGCTGATAGTGGAGTATTGAAGTCCCCGACTATGATGGTATTGGTGGTTATTTCTGTTTTGTTGCCAAGTAGTTTTTGCTTTATGAATTGTGTTGCACCTATGTTTGGTGCATAAAGATTGATGATTGTGATATCCTCTTGTTGGATTGTTCCCTTGATAAGTAAGAAGTGGCCTTCTTTCTCTTTTTTAGTTACTTTTGGTTTGAAGTCTATTTTATCTGATATTAGTGTAGTGATGCCTGCTTGTTTCTTATTTCCATTTGCTTAGAATATCTTTTTCCATCCTTTCATCCTGAGAAGGTGTCTATCTTTAGTGGTGAGGTGGGTTTCTTGAAGACAGCATATTGAGGGGTCTAATTTTCTGATCCATCCTGTCAGCTTATGTCTCTTGATGGGTGAATTAAGGCCATTGATGTTAAGAGTGAGAACTGTGAGGTTTGATTTAGTCTCTGCCATGTTGTGGTGATTTGGTGTTTTTTGAACATTTCTTTGGTCTGTGTTTCTTCCCCCTCTGGTATACCCATGATCCTAATGTTTGGATGCTTAAGGGTGTCCCACATTTCTCTCATGTTCTGTTCACAGAAATTTTTGAACTTGTTGAAATTTTTGGACTCATGAACTGTTTCTTCTGTTTTGTCTTCCAGTTCTGCATTTCTATCCTCCACTTGGCTGATTCTATTCTTTTAGAGAATTTTGGGCTTTTTCAATTTGGTTCATAGTTTCTACTGCCTTTTTATGTATAGTTTCCATCCCTCTGTCAAGTTCCCTTTTCATGTCATTTTCTGATTTTCTTAATGCTTCTTGGCGTTCATCCTTGCATTTTTTTATGTCTTCATTGTACTTAGCCAGCTGATTATTGAGGACCTCTTTTTTTCGATCTCCTTCAGATCATTTAACTGTTTTTGGAACCCTTCCTGGTTCTTTTCTATTAGGTCTAATCTAGCAAGGATAATGTTCATACAATTACTGGCTCTTTGTTGAGTTTCTGAAAGTTATGCTATTTTCTTGGCCAGGGTTGCATAGCTTGTCTCTTCATTTTGGGATTCTGATCCTATTGTCTCTTCTATGATTTGATTGAGACATCCATTGTAGGACTGGACAGCCTAGCTGGATTTACTTGTGTCTCGTTTTTCATGCTATTCCTTTTTCTCTATGGTCTGCCCATCACAATGGTTCAGAAAGCTTAGCATGTGGGATGCTATCCTGATGGCCTGGGGTGGGGTGGAGGGCAGTGCTGTGTCAGGACAATGGACAATGGCCCCTGGAGTTCAGAAAGGCTGGAGTGGGAGACACTGGCCTGCTGGCCTTGGTCCCCTATCAGAGGTGGGAGGGGGAGGGGACCGCAACCGCCCTAGTTGGGCTCAGGAAGGCTAGGGTGGGAACACTGGCCTACTGCCCTGGGTCCCTCATCTGCCATGGGGAAGTGGCAGCACCTAACTGGCAATGAGGCTCAGGAAGGCTAGGGAGGCACCTGACCAGTGATGGGGCTCTGGCCAGCTAGAGAGGGACATGGCTTGTGATGGTGCACAGGGCTCTGGCCAGCAAGGGTGGCACTTATCTATCTTTGTCACAAGGGATATTATTGAGTTGGGTCCACTGGGGAATACAGATAGCTGTAATTCCCTTTGCTCTATGTAAAGTAACAGATATATTTAATGATGATATCAACAGACCCCTCTATCACAATGAGGGAATGAGTTCAGTGAAGTCTAAATATTTGGATGTTTAAGGGTTTTCTGAGCTTTGCCAAAAGCTAATTCTGACACATAATGACCAGTGGTCATTTTGGTCCCTTTCTTGTTGTATTGCCAAATAAAAAGGAAGATGAAATTGGAAAATGCTGTTTAAGTAATTATTTCTCTGATACATTATGTTGAAAAGAAGTACCCTTGTCTGAAGCTGTTTCAAGGACTATCTCTAATCACGATTTCTGGGCTAAGACTGTTCAGCTCAGGTCAGTTGGAAATCTGGTGTTCTGGCAAATATTTCCAATTAGATAATGCCTTTTTGTAAATATCTGTATCTAGCTTGGCCTTATGGAGACTATTGATCTGCTTGTTGAGCCAAATTTTGCATTACTATAAATTACTCGAGTAGTGCTTACATTTTAGTACCTCATTTCTTAAATTAAATGTGTCTGACAAAATCAAGAATGACTCAGGGATCAAAAAGCACAATTAGTATGCATCTCTTTTTAGTAGGGACATTTTATATAACCCATAAGGTATATGAAGCTGAACTAGAGAAAAGTAAAAGAAGAAAAATGATACTTTTATTTTTATAATTTCACATAGCCCTATGGTTCTGATTAAGCTTTAAAAAGCTGTGGTCACTGGCTTGTCTGAGTTTCTGAGGAACACAGCAGGTGGCTCTGTAAGGTTTTAGTTTGAGAAAAATAGTATTTTGGAGATAATAGTGTTTTAGCTTTGGAAATTATTTTTAATACTGTCTTGAAAGATAGTGAAGACATACTGGTTTAGATTTTCCAAAGAGCTTGGGAAATGCTAATGTGTGGCCTGAAATTGATCCACACATGGAGTGGTAGACTGATCCTGATTCTTGTCATGTCCCAGGTTTCAGAAAGAATGCTTTCCAATTTTCAAGTGCAACCAGGAGGTATTTTGTCAAGAAATATAAGTGATCCCACTGTCTTGAAAACTCACATTGTCTGTAGGTGATGAGGGGTATTGTAGTTAGGTTCATGTTGCTAGCAGAAAATATCCAACCTTGTGAGAGAAAAGGGTTTATTTTGGTTTTAAAACTCAACAAGAAGCTCCATGATGACAGGGGAAAATGATGGCATGGACAGTGGGTGCACATCACCTCCTGGCCAACATCAGGTGGACAACTGCTGCAGAAGACTGTGCCAGACACTGGCAAGGGGAAGCTAGCTACAGCACCCATAAGCTCACCCCCCAACAATACAATACCTTGAAGAGGCTTCCATTTTCAAATTGCTATCAGCTGGGGACCTAAGCATTCAGAACACATAAATTTATGGAGGACACCTGAATCAAACCAAAACTGGTAACAGTCCATGATGTAAAATTCAATGTATCCAGTCCAACTTTAAAGGTTCCCATAGTTTTTAATCAATCCAGATGATATTCAAACATCCCCATAGTCAAGGTCTTTTAAGTGAGCCATAATGCAAAAAACAAAACAAAAACATAATATCATAAAATAAACATTCACAATGCAAAATATGACATTGGGCATATCAAGAGAAAAATGAACCAATACAAGATTGAAAACAAATAGGGCAAATATCAAACTCTGTAGCTCCAAGTCTAACAACTCTAACTAGTAACAAGTCTCCAAATCCAATAATTCTAACCAGTGATGATTCTCTGGAGTTCCAATTCTACCCCTTCAGCTAGGCTATTCACAGTCCTGGAAAACATTATCTGGTGCTGGCAGCTCTCCTTGGCAATGATCCCATAGTTCTGGCATCTCCTTTGGGCCTCTGCTGCAACCCATGGTTCATCCTCATGGCTCCATTAGTTCTCCACACAGGTAATCCAATAAGCCTGCTTCACACTGCCCATGGCCATTTCCAAAATACAAAACTGTGTCGCAAATTCAATTGTCCTCTTTCCTGCATTTGTTATACTACATAGTACCAGGTGGGCTACCAATTTGTTAATCCAAGAGGGAAATAAAGTGACTTGGAAGAACAGGACACTTCTTCGGCATTCAGGCCTCTTCAAAAGGGTCCACATTCTTCCTGTTGTCCCAATGCAGATAAGCTGGCCCAGCCTCAATGGTTGCAATCTCTCCAACAATTTCAGCTGAATGGGCAGCAGTCCCAGCAAAACGATTTCATTTTTTTTCCTATGCCTCTATCCCTCTGCTCACACCAGTCTATTTCTACACAATGAAACCCTGCACAAGTTCTGAGGCTGTGGGATTAACAGCAAGCCTCTCACACAAACTGCTTCTAGCTTAGTCCAGACAAAGCTCTTTCTTTCCCTCATAAGCCAAACCTTACAGATCTTAGCAGAAAAGTTCATCAAGCTGTACTTACAGCACTACAAGTTGTCTCTTAGGCCAAGATTTGAAATCCATCCACCTTCCTCCTGCAAATCAGTTCCAAAAGGTCAAAGCTACAAAGACAGATTCCTAGCAATAAAAACACCACTTTTGTTACCAATTTACAGTTTTCATCAGCTTTTTTTGTGTTGCTGGCAGAAAAAACCCAACCAAAATCAGCTTGTGGGAGGAAAGGATTTATTTTTGGCTTACAGGCTCAAGGAGAAGCTCCATAATGACAGGGGAAAATGATGGCATGAGCAAAGGGTGTACATGGCCTCCTGGCCAACATCAGGTGGTCAGCAGCACCAGGAGAGTATGCCAAACACTGAAAATAGATAGCTGGCTATACAAGATTCATAAACCTACCCCAGTGATACATCACCTCCAGAAAGCTCCAATTCCCAAATTTCCATCAGCTGGAGGCCTAGATTTCACAACACATAAGTTTATGGAGTCATCAGAATCAAACTAACACAAGGGTTCTCGAGATTCTATCTCAGCCTAACTAATGGTTGACAGGTGATGTGGGGACTCTAGGTTGCCTCAGGCTTACACACTGCATACATGAGGAGTCTCTAGGTTGAAGGAGATGTGGCTGCTCTGTTGAGTCAATAGGGTTCAATGAGGGATGAAACTTATGGTGTGACATACTTCTTTTCATCATGGCTTTTAATACTTCTTCAAATAATAGGTTTTCCCCTACTTTTGCACAAAATCTGCTAGATCCTACTGGGTAGAGCTCAGAGAACAATATCCCTCTGAATGGTACAGAACAATTTGATATAAGGGGAAAGGAATCTGGAATGCTACATGCATTTATGATCAGACAGCAAAAGGAAAACAGCTATTACCACACCCACCGACTGTCTGAAATACCAGTATTGAGGAATATGGCTAAACCTGGAAAAAGGACCCCACAGAGAGTCTCTCTATGTGAAGTAGTTCCAATGGACAGTGTGTGTGTGTTGGAAGAACTTCCCATGGACAGTGTGAGTCTATTGGAAGAAGTTCCCATGGAGAGTGTGTGTCTGTTGGAAAAAGATCCCATGGACAGTGTGCGTTTGTTGGTAGAAATTCCAATGGATACAGTGTGTGGTTTGGAAGAAGTTCCCATGGATAGTGTGTGTCTGTTGGAAGAAGTTCCCATGGACAATGTGTGTCTTTTGGAAGAAGTTCCCATGGACAGTGTGTGTCTGTTGGAAGTATATCCAATGGACAGTGTGTGTCTCTTGGAAGAAGTTCTCATGGATAATGTGTGTCTGTTGGAAGAAGTTCCCAAGGAGAGTGTGTGTCTTTTGGAAGAAATTCCCATGGACAGTGTGTGTCTGTTGGAAGAATTTCCAATGGACAGTGTGTGTCGGTTGGAAGAAATTCTCATGGATACTGTGTGTCTGTTGGAAGAAGTTCTCAAGGACAGTGTGTGTCTGTTGGAAGAAGTTCGCATGGACAGTGTGTGTCTATTGGAAGAAGTTTCGATGGAGAGTGTGTGTCTGTTGGAAGAAGTTCCCATGGACAGTGAGTGTATGTTGGAAGAAGTTCCTTTGGACAGTGAGTGTCTGTTGGAAGAAGTTCCCATGGACAGTGTGTGTCTGTAGGAAGAGGTTCCCATGGACAGTGTGTGTCTGTTGGAAGAAGATCCCATGGACAGTGTGTGTCTGTTGCGAGGAGTTCCCATGCATAGTGTGTGTTGGAGGAAGTTCCCATGGGCAGTAAATTTCTGTTGGAAGAAGTTACACACGGACAGTGTGTGTCTGTTGGAAGAAGATCCCATGGACAGTGAGTGTCTGTTGGAAGAAGTTCCCATGGACAGTGTGTGTGTGTTGGAATAAGTTTCCATGGATACTGTGTATCTGTTGGAAGAAGTTCCCATGGACAGTGAGTGTCTGTTGGAAGAAGTTCCCATGGACAGTGTGTGTATGTTGGAAGAAATTCCCATGCACATTGTGTGTCTGTTGGAAGAAGTTCCCATGGACAGTGTGTGTCTGTAGGAAGAAGTTCCCATGGACACTGTGTGTCTCTTGGAAGAAGTTCCCATGGCAAGTGTGTGTCCTGTTGGAAAAAGTACCCATAGACAGTGTGTGATTGTTGGAAGAAGTTAACATGGCTAGTGTGTGTCATATTGGAAAAAGTTCCCATGGACAGTGTGTGTGTGTTGGAAGAAGTTCCCATTGACAGTGTGTGTCTATTGGAAGAAGTTCCCATGGATAGTGTGTGTCTGTTGGAAGAAGTTCCAATCGACAGTGTGTGTCTGTTTGGAAGAATTTCCAATGCACAGTGTGTGTCTGTTGGAAGAAGTTTCCATCGACAGTGTGTGTATGTTGGAAGAAGTTTTCTTGGACAGTGTGTGTCTGCTGGAAGAAGAGCCCATGGACAGTGTGTGTCTGTTGCGAGGAGTTCCCATGCACAGTGTGTGTTGGAGGAAGTTCCCATGGACAGTGACTGTCTGTTGGAAGAAGTTACACACGGCCAGTGTGTGTCTGTTGGAAGAAGACCCCATGGACAGTGTGTGTCTGTAGGAAGAAGTTCCCATGTACAGTGTGTGTCTGTAGGAAGAGGTTCCCATGGATAGTGTGTGTCTGTTGGAAGAAGTTCCACATGGACAGTGTGTGTCTGTTGGAAGAAGTTCCCATGCACAGTGTGTGTCTATTGGAAGAAGTTTCCATGGACAGTGAGTCTCTGTTGGAAGAAGTTCTCATGGACAGTGAGTGTCTGTCGGAAGAACTTCCCATGGACAGTGTGTGTCTGTTAGAAGAAGTTCCACACTGACAGTGTATGTCTGTTGGAATAAGGTCCCAATGACAGTGTGTGTCTGTTGGAAGAAGTCTCCATGGACAGTGAGTGTCCATTAGAAGAAGTTCCATGGATAGTGTGTGTCTGTTGGAAGAATTTCCAGTGGACAGTGTGGGTCTGTTTGAAGAAGTTCACATGGATACTGTGTGTCTGTATGAAGAAGTTCCCATGCACAGTGTGTGTCTGTTGGAAGAAGTTCCCATGGAACAGTGTGTGTCTGTTGGAAGAAGTTCCCATGGACACTGTATGTCTCTTGGAAGAAGTTCCCATGGACAGTGTGTGTCATGTTGGAAAAAGTCCCCATGGACAGTGTGTGATTGTTGGAAGAAGTTCCAATGGATAGTGTGTGTCATGTTGGAAAAAGTTCCCATGGACAGTGTGTGTCTGTTGGAAGAAGTTCCCTTGCACAGTGTGTGTCTGTTGGAAGAAGTTTCCATGGATAGTGTGTGTCTGTTGCAAGAAGATCCCATGGACAGTGTGTGTCTGTTGGAAAAAGTTCCCATGGACAATGTGTGTCTGTTGGAAGAAGTTGCCATGGACAGTGTGTGTCTGTTGGAAGAAGTTCCCATAGACAGTGATCGTCTGTTGGAAGAGGTTCCCATGGACAATGTGTGATTGTTGGTAGAAGTTCCCATGGATACTGTGTGTAATTTGGAAGAAGATCACATGGACAGTGTGTGTCTGTTAGAAGAAGATCCCATGAACAGTGTGTGTCTGTTGGAAGAAGTTTCCATGGACAGTGAGTCTCTGTTGGAAGAAGTTCTCATGGACAGTGAGTGTCTGTCGGAAGAACTTTCCATGGACAGTGAGTGTCTGTTAGAAGAAGTTCCACACTGACATTGTATGTCTGTTGGAATAAGGTCCCAAGGACAGTGTGTGTCTGTTGGAAGAAGTTCCCATGTACAGTGAGTGTCTGTTGGAAGAACTTCCACACAGACAGTGTGTGTCTGTATGAAGAAGTTCCCATGCACAGTGTGTGTCTGTTGGAAAAAGTTCCCATGGACAGTGTGTGTCTGTTGGAAGAAGTTCCCATGGATAGTTGTGTCTGTTGTAAGAAGTTCCCATGGAGACTGTCCATCTGTTGGAAGAAGTTCCCATGGATAGTTGTGTCTGTTGGAAGAAGTTCCCATGGACAGTGTGTATAGGTTGGTAGAAGTTCCCATGGATGCTGTGTGTAGGTTAGAAGAAGTTCCATGGATAGTGTGTGTCTGTTTGAAGAAGATCCCATGGACAGTGTGTGTTATTTGGTAGAAGTTCCCATGGATACTGTGTGTCAATTGGAAGAAGTTCCCATGGATAGTGTGTGTCTGTTGGAATAAGTTCCCCTGGATAGTGTGTGTAGGTTGGAAGAAGTTCTGATGGATAATGTTTGTCTGTTGGAAGAAGTTACCATGGATACTGTCTGTAGGTTGGAAGAACATCCAATGGATTGTGTGTGTCTGCTGGAAGAAGTTCCCATGGATAGTGTGTGTCTGTTGGAAGCAGTTCCCATGGACAGTGTGTGTCTGTTGGAAGAAGTTCCCATGGACAGTGTGTGTCTGTTGGAAGAAGTTCCCATGGAGAGTGTCTGTCTGTTGGAAAAACTTCCCATGGATAGTTGTGTCTGTCCAAAAAAGGTCCCATGGATAGTGTGTGTAGGTTGGAAAAAATTCGCATGGATAATGTGTGTCTGTTGGAAGAAGTTATCATGGATACTGTGTGTAGGTTGGAAGAATTTCCCCTAGATAGTGTGTGTCTCTTGGAAGAAGTTCCCATGGACAGTGGTTGTCTGTTGGAAGAAGATCCCATGTACGTGTGTCTGTTGGAAGAAGTTCCCATGGATAGTGTGTGTCTGTTGGAGGAAGTTCCACATGTACAATGTGTGTCTGTTGGAAGAAGTTCCATGCACAGTGTGTGTCTGTTGGAAGAAGTTGCATCAACAGTGTGTGTCTGTTGGAAGATGTGTATGTGTCTGTTGGAAGAAGTTCCCATGGACAGTGTGTGTTGGAAGAAGTCCGATGGACAGTGTGTGTCTGTTGGAAGAAGTTCCCATGGAGAGTATGTGTCTGTTGGAAGAAGATCCCATGGACAGTGTGTGTCTGTTGGAAGATGTTCCCATGCACAGTGTGTGTCTGTTGGAGGAAGTTCCCATGCACAGTGTGTGTCTGTTGGAAGAAGTTCCCATGGACACTGTGTGTTTGTTGGTAGAAGTTCCCATGGATACTGTGTGTCAGTTGGAAGAAGTTCCATGGATAGTGTGTGTCTGTTGGAAGAATTTCCAATGGACAGTGTGGGTCTGTTTGAAGAAGTTCACATGGATACTGTGTGTCAGTTGGAAGAAGTTCCCATGCACAGTGTTTTTCTGTTGGAAGAAGTTCCCATGAACAGTGTGTGTCTGTAGGAAGAAATTCCCATGGACACTGTGTGTCTCTTGGAAGAAGTTCCCATGGACAGTGTGTGTCATGTTGGAAAAAGTCCCCATGGACAGTGTGTGATTGTTGGAAGAAGTTCCCATGGATAGTGTGTGTCATGTTGGAAAAATTTCCCATGGACAGTGTGTGATTGTTGGAAGAATTTCCCATGGATACTGTGTGTCAATTGGAAGAAGTTCCCATGGATAGTGTGTGTCTGTTGGAACAAGTTCCCCTGGATAATGTGTGTAGGTTGGAAGAAGTTCCCATGGATAATGTGTGTCTGTTGGAAGAAGTTATCATGGATACTGTGTGTAGGTTGGAAGAATTTCCCCTAGATAGTGTGTGTCTCTTGGAAGAAGTTCCCATGGACAGTGGTTGTCTGTTGGAAGAAGATCCCATGTACATGTGTGTCTGTTGGAAGAAGTTCCCATGGATAGTGTGTGTCTGTTGGAGGAAGTTCCACATGTACAATGTGTGTCTGTTGGAAGAAGTTCCCATGCACAGTGTGTGTCTGTTGGGAGAAGTTTGCATCAACAGTGTGTGTCTGTTGGAAGATGTTCCCATGGAAAGTATGTGTCTGTTGGAAGAAGTTCCCATGGACAGTGCATGTCAGTTGGAAGAAGTTCCGATGGACAGTGTGTGTCTGTTGGAAGAAGTTCCCATGGAGAGTATGTGTCTGTTGGAAGAAGATCCCATGGACAGTGTGTGTCTGTTGGAAGATGTTCCCATGCACAGTGTGTGTCTGTTGGAGGAAGTTCCCATGCACAGTGTGTGTCTGTTGGAAGAAGTTCCCATGGACACTGTGTGTTTGTTGGTAGAAGTTCCCATGGATACTGTGTGTCAGTTGGAAGAAGTTCCATGGATAGTGTGTGTCTGTTGGAAGAATTTCCAATGGACAGTGTGGGTCTGTTTGAAGAAGTTCACATGGATACTGTGTGTCAGTTGGAAGAAGTTCCCATGCACAGTGTTTTTCTGTTGGAAGAAGTTCCCATGAACAGTGTGTGTCTGTAGGAAGAAATTCCCATGGACACTGTGTGTCTCTTGGAAGAAGTTCCCATGGACAGTGTGTGTCATGTTGGAAAAAGTCCCCATGGACAGTGTGTGATTGTTGGAAGAAGTTCCCATGGATAGTGTGTGTCATGTTGGAAAAATTTCCCATGGACAGTGTGTGATTGTTGGAAGAATTTCCCATGGATACTGTGTGTCAATTGGAAGAAGTTCCCATGGATAGTGTGTGTCTGTTGGAACAAGTTCGCCTGGATAATGTGTGTAGGTTGGAAGAAGTTCCCATGGATAATGTGTGTCTGCTGGAAGAAGTTACCATGGATACTGTGTGTAGGTGGGAAGAACATCCAATGGATAGTGTGTGCCTGTTGGATGAAGTTCCAATGGATAGTGTCTTTAGGTTGACAGAAGTTCCCATGGATAGTGTGTGTCTGTTGGAAGAAGTTCCCATGCACAGTGTTTGTCTGTTGGAAGAAGTTCCCATGGACAGTGTGTGTTTGTTGGAGGAAGTTCCCATGGACAGTGTGTGTCTGTTGGAAGAAGTTCCCATGGACAGTGTGTGTTTGTTGGAAGAAGTTCCCAGGGACAGTGTCTGTCTGTTGGAAGAAGTTCCCATGGATAGTTGTGTCTGTCCGAAGAAGGTCCCATGGATAGTGTGTGTAGGTTGGAAGAATTTCCCATGGATAGTGTGTGTCTGTTGGAAGAAGTTACCATGGACAGTGTGTGTCTGTTGGAAGAAGTTATCATGGACAGGGTGTGTCTGTTGGAAGAAGTTCCCTTGCACACTGTGTGTCTGTTTGAAGAAGTTTCCATGGATAGTGTGTGTCTGTTGGAAGAAGATCCCATGGACAGTGTGTGTCTGTTGGAAGAAGTTCCCATGGACAGTGTGTGTCTGCCTGAATAAGATACCATGGATACTGTGTGTCTGTTGGAAGAAGTTCCCATGGACAGTGAGTGTCTGTTGGAAAAATGGACAGTGTGTATGTGTTGGAAGAAGATCCCATTGACAGTGTGTGTAGGTTGGAAGAAGTTCCCATGGACAGTGTGTGTCTGTTGGAAGAATTTCCAATGCACACTGTGTGTCTGATGGAAGAAGTTTCCATCGACAGTGTGTGTGTGTTGGAAGAACTTCCCTTGGACAGTGTGTATCTGTTGGAAGAAATGCCCATGGACAGTGCGTGTCAGTTGGGAGAAGTTCCCATGGACACTGTGTGTCTGTTGGAAGAAGATCCCATGGACAGTGTGTGTCTGTTGCGAGGAGTTCCCATGCACAGTGTGTGTCTGTTGGAGGAAGTTCCCATGGACATTGAATGTGTGTTGGAAAAGTTCCACACGGCCAGTGTGTGTCTATTGGAAGAAGTTCCCATGTACAGTGTGTGTGTTGGAAGAAGTTCCCATGGATAGTGTGTGTCTGTTGGAAGAAGTTCCACATGGACAGTGTGTGTCTGTTGGAAGAAGTTCCCATGGACAGTGTGTGTCTGTTGGAAGAAGTTCCCATGGACAGTGTGTGTCTGTTGGAAGAAGATCCCATGGACAGTGTGTGTCTGTTGGAAGATGTTCCCATGCACAGTGTGTGTCTGTTGGAGGAAGTTCCCATGCACAGTGTGTGTCTGTTGGAAGAAGTTCCCATGGACGATGTATGTTTGTTGGTAGAAATTCCCATGGATACTGTGTGTCAGTTGGAAGAATTTCCATGGATAGCGTGTGTCTGTTGAAAGAATTTCCAATGGACAGTGTGGGTCTGTTTGAAGAAGTTCACATGGATACTGTGTGTCTGTTGGAAGAAGTTCCCATGCACAGTGTGTGTCTGTTGGAAGAAGTTCCCATGGACAGTGTGTGTCTGTAGGAAGAAGTTCCCATGGACAGTGTGTGTCATGTTGGAAACAGATCCCATGGACAGTGTGTGTCTGTTGAAAGAATTTCCAATGGACAGTGTGGGTCTGTTTGAAGAAGTTCACATGGATACTGTGTGGCTGTTGGAAGAAGTTCCCTTGCACAGTGTGTGTCTGTTTGAAGAAATTTCCATGGACAGTGTGTGTCTGTTGGAAGAAGTTACCATGGATACTGTGTGTAGGTTGGAAGAACATCCAATGGATAGTGTGTGTAGGTTGGAAGAAGTTCCCATGCACAGTGTGTTTCTGTTGGAAGAAGTTACCATGGATACTGTGTGTCTGTTATAAGAATTTCCAATGGATAGTGTGGTTCTGTTGGAAGAAGTTCCCATGGACAGTGTGTGTCTGTGGGAAGAAGTTCCCATGGAGAGTGTCTGTCTGTTGGAAGATGTTCCCATGGATAGTTGTGTCTGTCCGAAGAAGGTCCCATGGATAGTGTGTGTAGGTTGGAAGAAGTTTGCATGGATGATGTGTGTCTGTTGGAAGAAGTGATCATGGATACTGTGTGTAGGTTGGAAGAATTTCCCATGGATAGTGTGTGTCTGTTGGAAGAAGTTCCCATGGACAGTGTGTGTCTGTTAGAAGAAGATCCCATGGACAGTGTGTGTCAGTTGGAAAAAGTTCCCATGCACAGTGTGTGTCTGTTGGAAGAAGATCCCATGGACAGTGTGTGTCTGTTGGAAAAAGTTCCCATGCACAGTGTGTGTCTGCTGGAGGAAGTTCCCATGCACAGTGTGTGTCTGTTGGAAGAAGTTCCCATGGACACTGTGTGTTTGTTGGTCGAAGTTCCCATGGATACTCTGTGTCAGTTGGAAGAAGTTCCATGGATAGTGTGTGTCTGCTGGAAGAATTTCCAATGGACAGTGTGGGTCTGTTTGAAGAAGTTCACATGGATACTGTGTGTCTGTTGGAAGAAGTTCCCATGTGTGTCTGTTGGAACAGTCCCATGGACAGTGTGTGACTGTTGGAAGAAGTTCCCATAGACAGTGTGTGGCCCTAGGAAGAAGTTCCCATGGACACAGTGTGTCTCTTGGAAGAAGTTCCCATGGATAGTGTGTGTCATGTTGGAAAATGTTCCCATGGACAGTGTGTGTCTGTTGGAAGAAGTTATCATGGACAGGGTGTGTCTGTTGGGAGAAGTTCCCTTGCACACTGTGTGTCTGCTTGAAGAAGTTTCCATGGATAGTGTGTGTCTGTTGGAAGAAGATCCCATGGACAGTGTGTGTCTGTTGGAAGAAGAACCCATGGACAGTGTGTGTCTGTTGAAAGAAGTTTCCATCAACAGTGTGTGTGTGTTGGAAGAAGTTCCCTTGGACAGTGTGTGTCTGTTGGAAGAAGTGACCATGGACAGTGCGTGTCAGTTGGAAGAAGTTCCCATGGACAGTGTGTGTCTGTTGGAAGAAGATCCCATGGACAGTGTGTGTCTGTTGGAAGATGTTCCCATGCACAGTGTGTGTCTGTTGGAAGAAGTTCCACATGGACAGTGTGTGTATGTTGGAAGAAGTTTCCATGGACAGTGTGTGTGTGTCTGTTGGAAGAAGATCCCATGGACAGTGTGTGTCTGTTGGAAGAGGTTCCCATGGACAGTGTGTGTCTGTTGGAAGAAGTTCCCATGGACAGTGTGTGTCTGTTGGAAGAAGTTCCCATGCACAGTGTGTGTCTGTTGGAAGAAGTTCCCATGGATAGTGTGTGTCTGTTGGAAGAAGTTCCATGGATATTGTGTGTGTATGTTGAAAGAATTTCCAATGGACAGTGTGTGTCTGTTTGAAGAAGTTCACATGGATAGTGTGTGTCTGTTGAAGAAGTTCCCATGCACAGTGTGTGTCTGTTGGAAGAAGTTCCCATGGACAGTGTGTGTCTGTTGGAAGAAGTTCCCATGGACACTGTGTGTCTGTTGGAAGAAGTTCCCATGGACAGTGTGTGTCATGTTGTACAAAACCCCATGGACAGTGTGTGATTGTTGGAAGAAGTTCCCATTTATAGTGTGTGTCATGTTGGAAAAAGTTCCCATGGAGAGTGTGTGTCTGTTGAAAGAAGTTCCCATGGACAGTGTGTGTCTGTTGGAAGAAGTTCCCATGGATAGTGTGTGTCTGTTGTAAGAAGTTCCCATGGACAGTTGTGTCTTTTGGAATAAGTTCCCATGGACAGTGTGTGTCTGTTGGAAGAAGTTCCCATGGACAGTGTGTGTCTGTTGGAAGAAGATCCCATGGACAGTGTGTGTCTGTTGGAAGATGTTCCCATGCACAGTGTGTGTCTGTTGGAGGAAGTTCCCATGCACAGTGTGTGTCTGTTGGAAGAAGTTCCCATGGACGATGTATGTTTGTTGGTAGAAATTCCCATGGATACTGTGTGTCAGTTGGAAGAATTTCCATGGATAGTGTGTGTCTGTTGGAAGAATTTCCAATGGACAGTGTGGGTCTGTTTGAAGAAGTTCACATGGATACTGTGTGTCTGTTGGAAGAAGTTCCCATGCACAGTGTGTGTCTGTTGGAAGAAGTTCCCATGGACAGTGTGTGTCTGTTGGAAGAAGTTCCCATGGACAGTGTGTGTCATGTTGGAAACAGATCCCATGGACAGTGTGTGTCTGTTGAAAGAATTTCCAATGGACAGTGTGGGTCTGTTTGAAGAAGTTCACATGGATACTGTGTGGCTGTTGGAAGAAGTTCCCTTGCACAGTGTGTGTCTGTTTGAAGAAATTTCCATGGACAGTGTGTGTCTGTTGGAAGAAGTTACCATGGATACTGTGTGTAGGTTGGAAGAACATCCAATGGATAGTGTGTGTAGGTTGGAAGAAGTTCCCATGCACAGTGTGTTTCTGTTGGAAGAAGTTACCATGGATACTGTGTGTCTGTTATAAGAATTTCCAATGGATAGTGTGGTTCTGTTGGAAGAAGTTCCCATGGACAGTGTGTGTCTGTTGGAAGAAGTTCCCATGGACAGTGTGTGTCTGTTGGAAGATGTTCCCATGGATAGTTGTGTCTGTGGAAGAAGGTCCCATGGATAGTGTGTGTCTGTTGGAAGAAGTTTGCCATGGATGATGTGTGTCTGTTGGAAGAAGTGACCATGGATACTGTGTGTAGGTTGGAAGAATTTCCCATGGATAGTGTGTGTCTGTTGGAAGAAGTTCCCATGGACAGTGTGTGTCTGTTAGAAGACGATCCCATGGACAGTGTGTGTCAGTTGGAAAAAGTTCCCATGCACAGTGTGTGTCTGTTGGAAGAAGATCCCATGGACAGTGTGTGTCTGTTGGAAAAAGTTCCCATGCACAGTGTGTGTCTGCTGGAGGAAGTTCCCATGCACAGTGTGTGTCTGTTGGAAGAAGTTCCCATGGACACTGTGTGTTTGTTGGTCGAAGTTCCCATGGATACTCTGTGTCAGTTGGAAGAAGTTCCATGGATAGTGTGTGTCTGCTGGAAGAATTTCCAATGGACAGTGTGGGTCTGTTTGAAGAAGTTCACATGGATACTGTGTGTCTGTAGGAAGACGTTCCCATGCACAGTGTGTGACTGTTGGAAGAAGTTCCCATAGACAGTGTGTGGCCCTAGGAAGAAGTTCCCATGGACACAGTGTGTCTCTTGGAAGAAGTTCCCATGGATAGTGTGTGTCATGTTGGAAAATGTTCCCATGGACAGTGTGTGTCTGTTGGAAGAAGTTATCATGGACAGGGTGTGTCTGTTGGGAGAAGTTCCCTTGCACACTGTGTGTCTGCTTGAAGAAGTTTCCATGGATAGTGTGTGTCTGTTGGAAGAAGATCCCATGGACAGTGTGTGTCTGTTGGAAGAAGAACCCATGGACAGTGTGTGTCTGTTGAAAGAAGTTTCCATCAACAGTGTGTGTGTGTTGGAAGAAGTTCCCTTGGACAGTGTGTGTCTGTTGGAAGAAGTGACCATGGACAGTGCGTGTCAGTTGGAAGAAGTTCCCATGGACAGTGTGTGTCTGTTGGAAGAAGATCCCATGGACAGTGTGTGTCTGTTGGAAGATGTTCCCATGCACAGTGTGTGTCTGTTGGAAGAAGTTCCCATGCACAGTGTGTGTATGTTGGAAGAAGTTTCCATCGACAGTGTGTGTCTCTTGGAAGAAGATCCCATGGACAGTGTGTGTCTCTTGGAAGATGTTCCCATGCACAGTGTGTGTCTGTTGGAGGAAGTTCCCATGCACAGTGTTTGTCTGTTGGAAGAAGTTCCCATGGACACTGTGTGTTTGTTGGTAGAAATTCCCATGGATACTGTGTGTCAGTTGGAAGAAGTTCCATGGATATTGTGTGTGTATGTTGAAAGAATTTCCAATGGACAGTGTGGGTCTGTTTGAAGAAGTACACATGGATACTGTGTGTCTGTTGGAAGAAGTTCCCATGCACAGTGTGTGTCTGTTGGAAGAAGTTCCCAAGGACAGTGTGTGTCTGTAGGAAGAGGTTCCCATGGACACTGTGTGTCTCTTGGAAGAAGTTCCCATGGACAGTGTGTGTCATGTTGTACAAAACCCCATGGACAGTGTGTGATTGTTGGAAGAAGTTCCCATTTATAGTGTGTGTCATGTTGGAAAAAGTTCCCATGGACAGTGTGTGTCTGTTGAAAGAAGTTCCCATGGACAGTGTGTGTCTGTTGGAAGAAGTTCCCATGGATAGTGTGTGTCTGTTGTAAGAAGTTCCCATGGACAGTTGTGTCTTTTGGAATAAGTTCCCATGGACAGTGTGTGTCTGTTGGAAGAAGTTGCCATGGACAGTGTGTGTCTGTTGGAAGAAGTTCCCATGCACAGTGTGTGTCTGTTGGAAGAAGTTACCTTGGATACTGTGTGTAGGGTGGAAGAATTTCCCATGGATACTGTGTGTCTTTGGAAGAAGTTCCCATGGATACTGTGTGTAGGTTGGAAGAAGTTCCCATGGATATTGTGTGTCTGTTGGAAGAAGTTCCTATGGACAGTGTATGTTTGTTGGTAGAAGTTCCCATGGATACTTTGTGTCGGTTGGAAGAATTTCCCATGGACAGTGTGTGTCTGTTGGAAGAAGTTCCCATGGACAGAGTGTGTCTGTTGGAACAAGTTCCCATGGACAGAGTGTGTCTGTTGGAACAAGTTCCTATGTACAGTGTGTGTCTGTTGGAATAAGTTCCCATGGACATTGTGTCTGTTGGAACAAGTTCCCATGGACAGTGTGTGTCGGTTTGAAGAAGTTCCCATGGATAGTGTGTGTCTCTTGGAAGAAGTTCCCATGCACAGTGTGTGTCTGTTGGAAGAAGTTTCCATGGATAGTGTGTGTCTGTTGGAAGAGGTTCCCATGTACATTCTGTGTCTGATGGAAGAAGTTCCCATGGACAGTGTGTGTCTCTTGGAAGAAGTTCCCATGGACAGTGTGTGTCTGTTGGAAGAAGTTCCCATGGACAGTGTGTGTCCCTTGGAAGAAGGTCCCATGGATACTGTGGGTCTGTTGGAAGAAGTTCCCATGGATCATGTGTGTCGGTTGGAAGAAGATCCCATGGACCATGTGTGTCTGTTGGAAGAAATTCCCATGTACAGTGTGTGCATGTTGGAAGAAGTTCCTATGTATACTTTGTGTCTGATGTAAGAAGTTCCCATGGACAGTGTGTGTCTGTTGGATGAAGTTTCCATGGGTAGTGAGTTTCTGTTGGAAGAAGTTTCCATGAATAGTCTGTGTCTGTTGGAAGAAGTTCCCATGGATAGTGTGGGTCTCTTGAAACAAGTTCCCGTGGACAGTGTGTGTCTGTTGGAAGAAGTTCCCATGGACAGTGTGTGTCTACTGAAATAAGTTCCCATGGAGACTGTCGGTCTGTTGGAAGAAGTTCCCATGGATAGTTGTATCTGTTGAAAGAAGTTACCATGGATAGTATGTGTAGGTTGGAAGAAGTTCGCAAGGATAATGTGTGTCTGTTGGAAGAAGTTACCATGGATACTTGTGTAGGTTGGAAGAAGTTCTCATGGATAGTTTGTGTCTGTTGGAAGAAGTTCCCATGGATACTTTGTGTTGGTTGGAAGAAATTCCCATGGATACTTTGTGTCGGTTGGAAGAAGTTCCCATGGACAGTGTGTGTGTGTTGGAAGAATTTCCCATGGACATTGCGTGTTTGTTGGAAGAATTTCCCATGGACACTGGGTGTCTGTTTGGAAGAAGTTCCCATGGACAGTGTGTGTCGCTTGGAAGAAGTTCCCATGGACAGAGGTGTCTATTGGAACAAGTTCCTATGGACAGTGTGTGTCTGTTGGAAGAAGTTCCAATGGACATTGTTTGTCTGTTGGAAGAAGTTCCCATGGACAGTGTGTGTTTGTTGGAAGAAGTTCCCATGGAAACTGTGTGTCTGTTGGAAGAAGTTCCCATGGACAGTGTGTGTTTGTTGGTAGAATTTCCCATGGATGCCAGTTGTGTGTGTCAGTGTGAAGAAGGGATACTGTGTCTGTTGGAAGAAGTCACCATGGATACTGTGTGTAGTCTGAAGAAGTTCCCATGGATAGTGTGTGTTTGTTGGAAGAAGTTCCCATGGACAGTGTTTGTTTGTTGGTAGAAGTTCCTATGGATACTGTGTGTCGGTTGGAACAATTTCCCATGGACAGTGTGTGTCTGCTGGAAGAAGTTCCCATGGACAGTGTGTGTCTTTTGAAAGAAGTTCCCATGGAGACTGTCTGTCTGTTGGAAGAAGTTCCCATGGAGAGTTGTGTCTGTCCGAAGAAGTTCCCATGGATAGTGTGTGTAGGTTGGAAGAAGGTCGCATTGATAATGTGTGTCTGTAGGAAGAGTTACCATGGATACTGTGTGTAGGTTGGAAGAAGTGCCCATGGATAGTATGTGTCTGTTGGAAGAACTTCCCATGGACAATGTGTGTTTGTTGGTAGAAGTTCCCATGGATACTGTGTGTCAGTTGGAAGAAGTTCCCATGGACAGTGAGTGTCAGTTGGAAGAAGTTCCCATGGACAGTGAGTGTCTGTTAGAAGAAGTTCCACACTGACAATCTATGTCTGTTGGAAGAAGTTCCCATGGACAGTGTGTATCTGTTGGAAGAAGTTCCCAAGGACAGTGTGTGTTTGTTGGTAGAAGTTCCCATGGATACTGTGTGTCAGTTTGAAGAAGTTCCCATGGATATTGTTTGTCTGTTGGAAGAAATTACAATGGACACTGTGGGTCTGTTGGAATAAGTTTCCATGAACAGAGTGTGTCTGTTGGAACAAGTTCCTATGTACAGTGTGTGTCTGTTGGAAGAAGTTCCCATGAACACTGTATTTATGTTGGAAGAAGTTCCCATGGACAGTTTCTGTCTTTGGAAAAAGTCCCCATGGACAGTGTGTGTCTGTTGGAAGAAGTTCCCTTGCACAGTGTGTGTATGTTGGAAGAGCTTTTCATGGATAGTCTGTGTCTGTTGGAAGAAGATCCCATGGACATTGTGTGACTGTTGGAAGAAGTTTCCATGGACAGTGAGTGTCTGTTGGAAGAAGCTCCCATGGACAGTGAGTGTCTGTTAGAAGAAGTTCCACACTGACAGTGTTTATCTGTTGGAAGAAGTTCCCATGGACAGTTTTGTGTCTGTTGGAAGTAGTTCCACACGGACAGTGTGTGTCTGTTGGAAGAAGTTCCAATGGACATTGAGTTTCTGTTGGAAGAAGTTTCCATGGATACTGTGTGTCTGTTGGAAGAAGTTCCCATGCACAGTGTGTGTCTGTTGGAAGAAGTTCCCATGAACAGTGTGTGTCAGTTGGAAGAAGTTCCCATGGACAGTGTGTGTCTGTTGGAAGAGGTTCCCATGGACACTGTGTTTCTGTTGGAAGAAGTTCCCATGGACAGTGTGTGTCTATTGGAAGAAGTTCCCATGGACAGTGTGTGTCTGTTGCAAGAAGTTCCCATGGATACTGTGTGTATGTTGGAAGAAGTTCCCATGGATACTGTGTGTCTGTTGGGAGAAGTTCCCATGGATACTGTGTGTCTGTTGGAAGCAGTTCCCATGGATAATTTGTGTCTGTTTGAAGAAGTTCCCATGAATACTGTGTGTAGGTTGGAAGAAGTTCCCATGGATAGTGTGAGTCTGTTGGAAGAAGTTCCCATGCACAGTGTTTGTCTCTTGGAAGAAGTTCCCATGGATACTGTGTGTGTGTTGGAAGAAGTTCCCATGCACAGTGTGTGTCTGTTGGAAGAAGTTCCCATGGACAGTGTGTGTCTGTTGGAAGAGGTTCCCATGGACACTGTGTTTCTGTTGGAAGAAGTTCCCATGGACAGTGTGTGTCTATTGGAAGAAGTTCCCATGGACAGTGTGTGTCTGTTGCAAGAAGTTCCCATGGATACTGTGTGTATGTTGGAAGAAGTTCCCATGGACAGTGTGTGCCTGTTGCAAGAAGTTCCCATGGATACTGTGTGTATGTTGGAAGAAGTTCCCATGGATACTGTGTGTCTGTTGTAAGAATTTCCCATGGACAGTGTGTGTCTGTTGGAAGAAGTTCCCATGGACAGTGTGTGTCCCTTGGAAGAAGTGCCTATGGACAGTGTGTGTCTGTTGGACGAAGTTCCCATGGAGAGTGTGTGTCTGTTGGAAGAAATTCCCATGGATAGTGCGTGTCAGTTGGAAGAAGTTTCCATGGTCAGTGTGTGTCTCTTGAAAGGAGTTCCCATGTACAGTGTGTGTCTGTTGGAAGAAGTTCCCATGGGTACTGTGTCTCTGTTGGAAGAAGTTCCCATGGATAGTGAGTATCTGTTGGAATATATTCCCATCCACAGTGTGTGACTGTTGGAAGAAGTTCCCATGGACAGTGTGTGTCTATTGGAAGAAGTTCCCATGAACAGTGTGTGTCTGTTGCAAGAAGTTCCCAAGGATACTGTGTGTATGTTGGAAGAAGGTCCCCTGGATAGTGTGTGTCTGTTGGGAGAAGTTCCCATGGATACTGTGTGTCTGTTGGAAGCAGTTCCCATGCATACTGTGTGTCTGTTGGAAGAAATTCCCATGGATAATGTGTGTCTGATGGAAGAAGTTCCCATGGATACTGTGTGTCTGTTGAAAGAAGTTCCCATGCACAGTGAGTGTCTGTTGGAAGAATTTCCCAATGACTGTGTGCCTGTTAGAAGAAGTTCCCATGTATACTGGGTGTCAGTTAGAAGAAGTTCCCAAGGACATTGTGTGTCTGTTGGAAGAAGTTCCAATGGACAGTTTGTGTCTGTTGGAATAAGTTTCCATGGATACTGTGTGTCTGTTGGAAGAAGTTCCCATGGATAGTTGTGTCTCTTGGAAGAAGTTCCCATGGATACTGTGTGTACTTTGGAAGATGTTCCCATGGATAGTGTGTGTCTGTGGGAAGAAGTTCCGATGGACAGTGTGTGTCTGTTGGAAGAAGTTCCCATGGACAGTGTGTGTCTTTCAGAAGAAGTTCCCATGGACAGTGTGTGTCTGTTGGAAGAATTTCCCATGGACAGTGTGTGTCTGTTGGAAGAAATTCCCATGGACAGTGTGTGTCTGTTGGAAGAATTTCCCATGGACACTGTGTGTCTGTTGGAAGAAGTTTCCATGGACACTGTGTGTCTGTTGGAAGTAGTTCCCATGCACAGTGTGTGTCTGGTGGAAGATGTTTCCATGGATACTATGTGTGGGTTGGAAGAAGTTCCCATGGATACTGTGGGTCTGTTAGAAGAAGTTCCCATGGATACTGTGTGTCGATTGGAAGAAGTTCTCATATACAGCGTCTGTCTGTTCGAAGAAGTTTCCATGGAACTTGTATGTCTTTTGGAAGAAGTTCACATGTATAGTGTGTGTCTGTTGGAAGAAGTTCCCATGGACAGTTTGTGTCTGTTGGAAGAAGTTCCCATTCTGTCTGTTTTAAGAAGTTCCATGGACAGTGTGTGTTTGTTGGAAGAAGTTCCCATGGATAGTGTGTGTCTGTTGGAAGAAGTTTCCGTGGATAGTGTGTGTCTGTTGGAAGAAGTTCCCATGGATAATGTGTGTCGGTTGGAAGTAGTTCCATAGACAGTGTGTGTCTGTCGGAAGAAGTTTCCTTGGATAGTGTGTGTCTGTTGGAAGAAGTTCCCATGGACAGTGTGTGTCTATTGGGAGAAGTTCTCAAGGAGACTGTCCGTCTGTTGGAAGAAGTTCCCATAGATACTGTGTGTAGGTTGGAAGAAGTTCCCATGGATACTGTGTGTCTGCTGGGAGAAGTGCCCATGGATATTGTGTGTCGGTTGGGAGAAGTTCATATGGATACCGTGTGTCTTTTGGAAGAAGATCCCATGGACAGTGTGTGTTTGTTGGAAGAAGTTCCCATGGACAGTGTCTGTCTGTTGGAAGAAGTTCCCATTTACAGTGTGTGTTTGTTGGAAGAAGTTCCCAGGGACACTGTCTGTCTTTTGGAAGAAGTTCCCATGGATAGTTGTGTCTGTCCAAAGAAGGTCCCATGGATAGTGTGTGTAGCTTGGAAGAATTTCGCATGGATAATGTGTGTCTGTTGGAAGAAGTGATCATGGATACTGTGTGTAGGTTGGAAGAATTTCCCATGGATAGTGTGTGTCTGTTGGAAGAAGTTACCATGGACAGTGTGTGTCTGTTGGAAGAAGTTATCATGGACAGGGTGTGTCTTTTGGAAGAAGTTCCCTTGCACACTGTGTGTCTGTTTGAAGAAGTTTCCATGGATAGTGTGTGTCTGTTGGAAGAAGATCCCATGGACAGTGTGTGTCTGTTGGAAGAAGTTCCCATGGAGAGTGTGTGTCTGCCTGAATAAGATACCATGGATACTGTGTGTCTGTTGGAAGAAGTTCCCATGGACAGTGAGTGTCTTTTGGAAAAAGTTCCACACGGACAGTGTGTATGTGTTGGAAGAAGATCCCATTGACAGTGTGTATCTTTCGGAAGAAGTTCCCATGGACAGTGTGTGTCTGTTGGAAGAATTTCCAATGCACACTGTGTGTCTGATGGAAGAAATTTCCATTGACAGTGTGTGTGTGTTGGAAGAACTTCCCTTGGACAGTGTGTATCTGTTGGAAGAAGTGCCCATGGACAGTGCGTGTCAGTTGGGAGAAGTTCCCATGGACACTGTGTGTCTGTTGGAAGAAGATCCCATGGACAGTGTGTGTCTGTTGCGAGGAGTTCCCATGCACAGTGTGTGTCTGTTGGAGGAAGTTCCCATGGACATTAAATGTGTGTTGGAAAAGTTCCACACGGCCAGTGTGTGTCTATTGGAAGAAGTTCCCATGTACAGTGTGTGTGTTGGAAGAAGTTCCCATGGATAGTGTGTGTCTGTTGGAAGAAGTTCCACATGGACAGTGTGTGTCTGTTGGAAGAAGTTCCCATGCACAGTGTGTGTCTGTTGGAATAAGTTTCCATCGACAGTGTGTGTCTGTTGGAAGAAGTTCCCATGGACAGTGTGTGTCTGTTGGAAGAAGATCCCATGGACAGTGTGTGTCTGTTGGAAGATGTTCCCATGCACAGTGTGTGTCTGTTGGAGGAAGTTCCCATGCACAGTGTGTGTCTGTTGGAAGAAGTTCCCATGGACGATGTATGTTTGTTGGTAGAAATTCCCATGGATACTGTGTGTCAGTTGGAAGAATTTCCATGGATAGCGTGTGTCTGTTGAAAGAATTTCCAATGGACAGTGTGGGTCTGTTTGAAGAAGTTCAGATGGATACTGTGTGGCTGTTGGAAGAAGTTCCCTTGCACAGTGTGTGTCTGTTTGAAGAAATTTCCATGGACAGTGGGTGTCTGTTGGAAGAAGTTCCCATGGACAGTGTGTGTCTGTTGGAAGAAGTTACCATGGATACTGTGTGTAGGTTGGAAGAACATCCAATGGATAGTGTGTGTAGGTTGGAAGAAGTTCCCATGCACAGTGTGTTTCTGTTGGAAGAAGTTACCATGGATACTGTGTGTCTGTTATAAGAATTTCCAATGGATAGTGTGGTTCTGTTGGAAGAAGTTCCCATGGACAGTGTGTGTCTGTGGGAAGAAGTTCCCATGGAGAGTGTCTGTCTGTTGGAAGATGTTCCCATGGATAGTTGTGTCTGTCCGAAGAAGGTCCCATGGATAGTGTGTGTAGGTTGGAAGAAGTTTGCATGGATGATGTGTGTCTGTTGGAAGAAGTGATCATGGATACTGTGTGTAGGTTGGAAGAATTTCCATGGATATGGATAGTGTGTGTCTGTTGGAAGAAGTTCCCATGGACAGTGTGTGTCTGTTAGAAGAAGATCCCATGGACAGTGTGTGTCAGTTGGAAAAGTTCCCATGCACAGTGTGTGTCTGTTGTAAGAAGTTCCCATGGACAGTTGTGTCTTTTGGAATAAGTTCCCATGGACAGTGTGTGTCTGTTGGAAGAAGTTGCCATGGACAGTGTGTGTCTGTTGGAAGAAGTTCCAATGGACATTGTTTGTCTGTTGGAAGAAGTTCCCATGGACAGTGTGTGTTTGTTGGAAGAAGTTCCCATGGAAACTGTGTGTCTGTTGGAAGAAGTTCCCATGGACAGTGTGTGTTTGTTGGTAGAATTTCCCATGGATGCCATGTGTCAGTGTGTCGCAGGGATACTGTGTCTGTTGGAAGAAGTCACCATGGATACTGTGTGTAGTCTGAAGAAGTTCCCATGGATAGTGTGTGTTTGTTGGAAGAAGTTCCCATGGACAGTGTTTGTTTGTTGGTAGAAGTTCCTATGGATACTGTGTGTCGGTTGGAACAATTTCCCATGGACAGTGTGTGTCTGCTGGAAGAAGTTCCCATGGACAGTGTGTGTCTTTTGAAAGAAATTCCCATGGAGACTGTCTGTCTGTTGGAAGAAGTTCCCATGGAGAGTTGTGTCTGTGGAAGAAGTTCCCATGGATAGTGTGTAGGTTGGAAGAAGGTCGCATTGATAATGTGTGTCTGTAGGAAGAGTTACCATGGATACTGTGTGTAGGTTGGAAGAAGTGCCCATGGATAGTATGTGTCTGTTGGAAGAACTTCCCATGGACAATGTGTGTTTGTTGGTAGAAGTTCCCATGGATACTGTGTGTGTGTGTCAGTTGGAAGAAGTTCCCATGGACAGTGAGTGTCAGTTGGAAGAAGTTCCCATGGACAGTGAGTGTCTGTTAGAAGAAGTTCCACACTGACAATCTATGTCTGTTGGAAGAAGTTCCCATGGACAGTGTGTATCTGTTGGAAGAAGTTCCCAAGGACAGTGTGTGTCAGTTGGAAGAAGTTGCCATGGACATTGTGTGTCTGTTGGATGGAGTTATGATGGACAGTGAGTGTCTGTTGGAAGAAGTTCC
>JAEOAD010001335.1:0-39687 GCA_036365145.1 Orientallactaga sibirica
ATAAGCTCATTCGGATTAGGAAACAGTTGCTTTCCTACAAAGAAGGTTGAGTGCAGCAAGTTCAAACTTTCCTTGTTAATGTAATCTAAAAGATGGCAAGTTGGTAGATTCGACTCATTTGTAAAGTAGTTTGTTGGGAAAACAAACATCTTCATTGCTGAACATTGTACTGTGTGAAATAAGCTCATTCAGTTCTAGGAATCAGTTGCTTTCCTACAAATAAGGTTGAGTGTAGCAAGTTCACACTTTCCTTGTTAATGTAATCTGAAAAGATGCACAACGTAGTAGATTGGCCTCATTTCTAAAGTAGTTTCTTTAGAAAACAAACATCTTCAGTACCGAACACTGTACTGTGTAAAATAAGTTAATTCACTTCTAGGAATCAGTTTAATTTGTACGAAGAAGGTTGAGTGCAGCAAGTTCAAACTTTCCTTGTTAATGTAATCTCAAAAGATCCACAACGTAGTAGATTGGCCTCATTTCTATAGTAGTTTCTTTTAGAAAAAGAAACATCTTCAGTATTTAACACTGTACTGTGTGAAATAAGTTAATTAGCTTCTAGGAATCAGTTTAATTTCTAGGAAGAAGGTTGAGTGCAGCAAGTTCAAACTTTCCTTGTTAATGTAATCTAAAAAGATGGCCAAGTTAGAAGATTCGCCTCATTTGTAAAGTACTTTGTTGGAAACAAACATCTTCATTGAACATTATACTGTGTGAAATAAGCTCATTCGGTTCTAGGAATCAGTTGCTTTCCTATAAAGAAGGTTGAGTGCAGCAAGTTCAAACTTTCCTTGTTAATGTAATCTGAAAAGATGCACAACTTAGTAGATTAAAAACAAACATCTTCCTCTTTGTAAAGTAGTTTGTTTAGAAAACAAACATCTTCATTGCGAACACTGTACTATGTGAAATAAAGCTCATTCAAAAGGTTCTAGGAATCAGTTGCTTTCCTAGAAAGAAGATTGAGTGCAACAAGTTCAAACTTTCCTTGTTAATGTAATCTAAAAGATGTACAAGTTAGTAGATTGGCCTCCTTTCTAAAGTAGTTTGTTTAGAAAACAAACATCTTCATTACGAACACTGTACTGTGTGAAATAACCTAGTTCGATTCTAGGAATCAGTTTAATTTCTTCGAAGAAGGTTGAGTGCAGCAAGTTCAAACTTTCCTACTTTGTGAAATATAACAAGATGTACAAGTTAGTAGATTCACCTCATTTCTAAACTAGTTTCTTTTCAAAAGAAACATCTTCATTACCGAACACTGTACTGTGTGAAATAAGTTAATTAAGTTTCTAGGAATCAGTTTAATTTCTTGAAGAAGGTTGAGTGCAACAAGTTCAAACTTTCCTTGTTAATGTAATCTAAAAAAGATGGCCAAGTTAGTAGATTCACCTCATTTGTAAAGTAGTTTGTTGAGAAAACAAACATCTTCATTCGAACATTGTACTGTGTGAAATAAGTTCATTCGGTTCTAGGAATCAGTTTGCTTTCTACAAAGAAGGTTGAGTGCAGCAAGTTCAAACTTTCCTTGTTAATGTAATCTGAAAAGATGCACAACTTAGTAGATTGGCCTCATTTCTAAAGTAGTTTCTTTAGAAAGAACACATCTTCAGTACCCGAACACTGTGCTGTGTGAAATAAGTTAATTCGATTCTAGGAATCAGTTTAATTTCTACGAAGAAGGTTGAGTGCAGCAAGTTTAAACTTTCCTTGTTAATGTAATCTAAAAGATGCACAAGTACAAGATTGGCCTCATTTCTAAAATAGTTTCTTTGAGAAAACAAACATCTTCATTACGAACATTGTACTGTGTGAAATAAGTTAATTAGTTCTAGGAATCAGTTTAATTTCTACAAAGAAGGTTGAGTGCAGCAAGTTCAAACTTTCCTTGTTAATGTAATCTAAAAGATGCACAACTTAGTAGATTTGCCTCATTTCTAAAGTACTTTGTTGAAAACAAACATCTTCATGAAGGAACATTGTACTGTGTGAAATAAGCTCATTCGGTTCTAGGAATCAGTTGCTTTCCTACAAAGAAGGTTGAGTGCAGCAAGTTCAAACTTTCCTTGTTAATGTAATCTGAAAAGATGCACAACTTAGTAAGATTGACCTCATTTCTAAAGTAGTTTGTTTTAGAAAACAAACATCTTCATGAAGGAACATTGTACTATGTGAAAAGCAAGTTATTCGGATCTAGGAATCAGTTTGCTTTCCTAAAAAAGAAGGTTGAGTGCAGCAAGTTCAAACTTTCCTTGTTAATGTAATCTAAAAAGATGTACAAGTTAGATTGGACTCATCATTTCTAAAGTAGTTTGTTGAGAAAACAAACATCTTCATTACGAACATTGTACTGTGTGAAATAAGCTCATTTGATTCTAGGAATCAGTTGCTTTCCTACAAAGAAGGTTGAGTGCAGCAAGTTCAAACTTTCCTTGTTAATGTAATCTCAAAAGATGGCCAAGTTAGTAGATTGGCCTCATTTCTAAAGTAGTTTCTTGAGAAAACAAACATCTTCATTACCGAACACTGTACTGTGTGAAATAAGCTAATTCGGTTCTAGGAATCAGTTTAATTTCTACAAAGAAGGTTGAGTGCAGCAAGTTCAAACATTCCTTGTTAATGTAATCTCAAAAGATGGCCAAGTTAGTAGATTGGCCTCATTTCTAAAGTACTTTGTTGAGAAAACAAACATCTTCATGCCGAACATTGTACTGTGTGAAATAAGCTCATTCGATTCTAGGAATCAGTTGCTTTCCTACAAAAGGTTGAGTGCAGCAAGTTCAAACTTTCCTTGTTAATGTAATCTAAAAAGATGGCCAAGTTAGTAGATTCGACTCATTTGTAAAGTAGTTTGTTGAGAAAAGAAACATCTTCATTGCCGAACATTGTACTGTGTGAAATAAGTTAATTCGGTTCTAGGAATCAGTTGCTTTTCTACAAAGAAGGTTGAGTGCAGCAAGTTCAAACTTTCCTTGTTAATGTAATCTAAAAGATGCACAAGTTAGTAGATTGGCCTCATTTCTAAAGTAGTTTCTTTAGAAAACAAACATCTTCATTACCGAACACTGTACTGTGTGAAATAAGTTAATTCGATTCTAGGAATCAGTTGCTTTCCTACAAAGAAGGTTGAGTGCAGCAAGTTCAAACTTTCCTTGTTAATGTAATCTAAAAAGATGGCACAAGTTAGTAGATTGGCCTCATTTCTAAAGTAGTTTCTTTAGAAAACAAACATCTTCAGTACCCAACACTGTACTGTGTGAAATAAGCTCATTCGGTTCTAGGAATCAGTTTGCTTTCCTACAAAGAAGGTTGAGTGCAGCAAGTTCAAACTTTCCTTGTTAATGTAATCTAAAAAGATGGCCAAGTTAGTAGATTCGCCTCATTTGTAAAGTAGTTTGTTGAGAAAACAAACATCTTCATTGCGAACATTGTACTGTGTGAAATAAGCTCATTCGGTTCTAGGAATCAGTTGCTTTCCTACAAAGAAGGTTGAGTGCAGCAAGTTCAAACTTTCCTTGTTAATGTAATCTAAAAAGATGGCCAAGTTAGTAGATTCGCCTCATTTCTAAAGTAGTTTGTTTAGAAAACAAACATCTTCATTTGCGAACATTGTACTGTGTGAAATAAGCTCATTCGGTTCTAGGAATCAGTTTGCTTTCCTACAAAGAAGGTTGAGTGCAGCAAGTTCAAACTTTCCTTGTTAATGTAATCTAAAAGATGTACAATTAGTAGATTGGCCTCATTTCTAAAGTAGTTTGTTTAGAAAACAAACATCTTCATTTACCCAACACTGTACTGTGTGAAATAAGTTAGTTCGATTCTAGGAATCAGTTTAATTTCCTACAAAGAAGGTTGAGTGCAGCAAGTTCAAACTTTCCTTGTTAATGTAATCTAACAAGATGTACAAGTTAGTAGATTCGCCTCATTTCTAAAGTAGTTTGTTGAAAACAAACATCTTCATTGCGAACACTGTACTGTGTGAAATAAGTTAATTCGGTTCTAGGAATCAGTTGCTTTCCTACAAAGAAGGTTGAGTGCAGCAAGTTCAAACTTTCCTTGTTAATGTAATCTAAAAAGATGGCCAAGTTAGTAGATTCGCCTCATTTGTAAAGTAGTTTGTTGAGAAAACAAACATCTTCATTGCGAACATTGTACTGTGAAATAAGCTCATTCGGTTCTAGGAATCAGTTGCTTTCCTACAAAGAAGGTTGAGTGCAGCAAGTTCAAACTTTCCTTGTTAATGTAATCTAAAAAGATGCACAAGTTAGTAGATTGGCCTCATTTCTAAAGTAGTTTTGTTTAGAAAAGAAACATCTTCATTGGAACATTGTACTGTGAAATAAGCTCATTCGGTTCTAGGAATCAGTTGCTTTCCTAAAAGAAGAAGGTTGAGTGCAGCAAGTTCAAACTTTCCTTGTTAATGTAATCTAAAAAGATGTACAAGTTGAATAGATTGGCCTCATTTCTAAAGTAGTTTCTTTAGAAAACAAACATCTTCATTACCGAACACTGTACTGTGTGAAATAAGCTAATTCAATTCTAGGAATCAGTTTGCTTTCTACGAAGAAGGTTGAGTGCAGCAAGTTCAAACTTTCCTTGTTAATGTAATCTAAAAGATGTACAAGTTAGTAGATTCACCTCATTTCTAAAGTAGTTTCTTTAGAAAACAAACATCTTCATTGCCGAACACTGTACTGTGTGAAATAAGTTAATTCGGTTCTAGGAATCAGTTTGCTTTCCTACAAAGAAGGTTGAGTGCAGCAAGTTCAAACTTTCCTTGTTAATGTAATCTAAAAAGATGCACAAGTTAGTAGATTGGCCTCATTTCTAAAGTACTTTCTTTAGAAAAACAAACATCTTCAGTTCGAACACTGTACTGTGTGAAATAAGTTAATTCGCTTCTAGGAATCAGTTTAATTTCTACGAAGAAGGTTGAGTGCAGCAAGTTCAAACTTTCCTTGTTAATGTAATCTCAAAAGATTGCCAAGTTAGAACATTCGCCTCATTTGTAAAGTAGTTTGTTGAGAAAACAAACATCTTCATTGCCGAACATTGTACTGTGTGAAATAAGCTCATTCGGTTCTAGGAATCAGTTGCTTTCTAAAAAGAAGGTTGAGTGCAGCAAGTTCAAACTTTCCTTGTTAATGTAATCTAAAAAGATGGCCAAGTTAGTAGATTCGCCTCATTTGTAAAGTAGTTTGTTGAGAAAACAAACATCTTCATTGCGAACATTGTACTGTGTGAAATAAGCTCATTCGGTTCTAGGAATCAGTTGCTTTCCTACAAAGAAGGTTGAGTGCAGCAAGTTCAAACTTTCCTTGTTAATGTAATCTGAAAAGATGCACAAGTTAGTAGATTGGCCTCATTTCTAAAGTAGTTTCTTTAGAAAACAAACATCTTCATTACCGAACACTGTACTGTGTGAAATAAGTTAATTAAGCTTCTAGGAATCAGTTTAATTTCTACGAAGAAGGTTGAGTGCAGCAAGTTCAAACTTTCCTTGTTAATGTAATCTCAAAAGATGGCCAAGTTAGAAGATTCGCCTCATTTGTAAAGTACTTTGTTGAGAAAACAAACATCTTCATTGCCGAACATTGTACTGTGTGAAATAAGCTCATTCGGTTCTAGGAATCAGTTGCTTTCTACAAAGAAGGTTGAGTGCAGCAAGTTCAAACTTTCCTTGTTAATGTAATCTAAAAAGATGCACAACTTAGTAGATTGGCCTCATTTCTAAAGTAGTTTGTTTAGAAAACAAACATCTTCATTACCGAACATTGTACTGTGTGAAATAAGCTCATTCAGTTCTAGGAATCAGTTGCTTTCCTACAAAGAAGGTTGAGTGCAGCAAGTTCAAACTTTCCTTGTTAATGTAATCTGAAAAGATGCACAAGTTAGTAGATTGGCCTCATTTCTAAAGTAGTTTCTTTAGAAAAACAAACATCTTCATTACCGAACACTGTACTGTGTGAAATAAGTTAATTCGATTCTAGGAATCAGTTTGCTTTCCTGAAGAAGGTTGAGTGCAGCAAGTTCAAACTTTCCTTGTTAATGTAATCTAAAAAGATGCACAAGTTAGAAGGATTGGCCTCATTTCTAAAGTAGTTTCTTTAGAAAACAAACATCTTCATTACCGAACATTGTACTGTGTGAAATAAGTTAATTCGCTTCTAGGAATCAGTTTAATTTCTACAAAGAAGGGTTGAGTGCAGCAAGTTCAAACTTTCCTTGTTAATGTAATCTGAAAAGATGGCCAACCTAGTAGATTGGCCTCATTTCTAAAGTACTTTATTTAGAAAACAAACATCTTCATTCGAACACTGTACTGTGTGAAATAAAACATTCTTCAGGAATCAGTTTAATTTCTACGAAGAGGTTTGAGTGCAGCAAGTTCAAACTTTCCTTGTTAATGTAATCTCAAAAGACAAGTTAGAAGATTCGCCTCATTTGTAAAGTATTTGTTGAGAAAACAAACATCTTCAGTAACATTGTACTGTGTGAAATAAGCTCATTCGGATCTAGGAATCAGTTGCTTTCCTAAAAAGAAGGTTGAGTGCAGCAAGTTAAAACTTTCCTTGTTAATGTAATCTAAAAAGATGGCCAAGTGAGTAGATTCGACTCATTTGTAAAGTAGTTTGTTGAGAAAACAAACATCTTCATTGCCGAACATTGTACTGTGTGAAATAAGCTCATTCGATTCTAGGAATCAGTTCCTTTCCTACAAAGAAGGTTGAGTGTAGCAAGTTCAAACTTTCCTTGTTAATGTAATCTGAAAAGATGCACAACGTAGTAGATTGGCCTCATTTCTAAAGTAGTTTCTTTAGAAAACAAACATCTTCATTACCGAACACTGTACTGTGTGAAATAAGTTAATTCGCTTCTAGGAATCAGTTTAATTTCTACGAATTAGGTTGAGTACAGCAAGTTCAACCTTTCCTTGTTAATGTAATCTCAAAAGATGGCCAAGTTAGAAGATTCGCCTTATTTGTAAAGTACTTTGTTGAGAAAACAAACATCTTCATTGCCGAACATTTTACTGTGTGAAATAAGCTCATTCGGATCTAGGAAACAGTTGCTTTCCTACAAAGAAGGTTGAGTGCAGCAGGTTCAAACTTTCCTTGTTAATGTAATCTAAAAAGATTGCCAAGTTAGTAGATTCGACTCATTTGTAAAGTAGTTTGTTGGGAAAACAAACATCTTCATTGCCGAACATTGTACTGTGTGAAATAAGCTCATTCAGTTCTAGGAATCAGTTGCTTTCCTACAAATAAGGTTGAGTGTAGCAAATTCAAACTTTCCTTGTTAATGTAATCTGAAAAGATGCACAACTTAGTAGATTGGCCTCATTTCTAAAGTAGTTTCTTTAGAAAACAAACATCTTCAGTACCGAACACTGTACTGTGTGAAATAAGTTAATTCGCTTCTAGGAATCAGTTTAATTTCTACGAAGAAGGTTGAGTGCAGCAAGTTCAAACATTCCTTGGTTAATGTAATCTCAAAGATGGCCAAGTTAGAAGATTCGCCTCATTTGTAAAGTACTTTGTTGAGAAAACAAACATCTTCATTGCGAACATTGTACTGTGTGAAATAAGCTCATTCGGATCTAGGAAACAGTTGCTTTCCTACAAAGAAGGTACAGTCCAGCAAGTTCAAACTTTCCTTGTTAATGTAATCTAAAAGATGGCCAAGTTGGCAGATTCGACTCATTTGTAAAGTAGTTTGTTGGGAAAACAAACATCTTCATTGCCGAACATTGTACTGTGTGAAATAAGCTCATTCGGTTCTAGGAATCAGTTGCTTTCCTACAAATAAGGTTGAGTGTAGCAAGTTCAAACTTTAATTGTTAATGTAATCTCAAAAGATCCACAACGTAGTAGATTGGCCTCATTTCTAAAGTAGTTTCTTTAGAAAAAAACATCTTCATTACCCAACACTGTACTGTGTGAAATAAGTTAATTGCCGAACATTGTACTGCTTCTAGGAATCAGTTTTCCTACAAAGAAGGTTGAGTGCAGCAAGTTCAAACTTTCCTTGTTAATATAATCTAAAAATATGGCCAAGTTAGAAGATTCACCTCATTTGTAAAGTAGTTTTGTTGAGAAAACAAACACCTTCATTGCCGAACATTGTACTGTGTGAAATAAGCTCATTCGGTTCTAGGAATCAGTTGCTTTCCTACAAAGAAGGTTGAGTGCAGCACGTTCAAACTTCCCTTGTTAATGTAATCTGAAAAGATGCACAACTTAGTAGATTGGCCTCATTTCTAAAGTAGTTTGTTTAGAAAACAAACATCTTCATTACTGAACACTGTACTATGTGAAATGAGCTAGTTCGATTCTAGGAATCAGTTTGCTTTCCTCTGAAGAAGGTTGAGTGCAGCAAGTTCAAACTTTCCTACTTTGTGTAATCTAACAAGATGTACAAGTTAGTGGATTCGCCTCATTTCTAAAGCGGTTTCTTTCGAAAAGAAACATCTTCAGTACCGAACACTGTACTTTGTGAAATAAGTTAATTCGCTTCTAGGAATCACTTTAATTACTACGAAGAAGGTTGAGTGCAGCAAGTTCAAACTTTCCTTGTTAATGTAATCTAAAAAGATGGCCAAGTTAGAACATTCGACTCATTTGTAAAGTACTTTGTTGAGAAAACAAACATCTTCATTGCGAACATTGTACTGTGTGAAATAAGCTCATTCGGTTCTAGGAATCAGTTGCTTTCCTAAAAAGAAGGTTGAGTGCAGCACGTTCAAATTTTCCTTGTTAATGTAATCTGAAAAGATGCACAATGTAGTAGATTGGCCTCATTTCTAAAGTAGTTTCTTTAGAAAAAAAACATCTTCATTACCGAACACTGTACTATGTCAAATGAGCTAGTTCGATTCTAGGAATCACTTGCTTTCCTACGAAGAAGGTTGAGTGCAGCAAGTTCAAACTTTCCTACTTTGTGTAATCTAACAAGATGTACAAGTTAGGGGATTCGCCTCATTTCTGAAGTAGTTTCTTTAGAAAAGAAACATCTTCAGTACCGAACACTGTACTGTGTGAAATAAGTTAATTCGCTTCTAGGAATCAGTTTAATTTCTACGAAGAAGGTTGAGTGCAGCAAGTTCAAACTTTCTTTGTTAATGTAATCTCAAAAGATGGCCAAGTTAGTAGATTCACCTCATTTGTAAAGTACATTGTTGAGAAAACAAGCATCTTCATTGCCGAACATTGTACTGTGTGAAATAAGCTCATTCGGTTCTAGGAATCAGTTGCTTTCCTACAAAGAAGGTTGAGTGCAGCAAGTTCAAACGTTCCTTGTTAATGTAATCTAAAAAGATGTCCAAGTTAGTAGATTCAACTCATTTGTAAAGTAGTTTGTTGAGAAAACAAACATCTTCAGTACCGAACACTGTACTGTGTGAAATAAGTTAATTCGCTTCTAGGAATCAATTTAATTTCTAGGAAGAAGGTTGAGTGCAGCAAGTTCAAACTTTCCTTGTTAATGTAATCTCAAAAGATGGGCAAGTTAGAAGATTCGCCTCATTTGTAAAGTACTTTGTTGAGGAAACAAACATCTTCATTGCCGAATATTGTACTGTGTGAAATAACCTCATTCGGTTCTAGGAATCAGTTGCTTTCCTATAAAGAAGGTTGAGTGCAGCAAGTTCAAACTTTCCTTGTTAATGTAATCTGAAAAGATGCACAACTTAGTAGATTGGCCTCCTTTCTAAAGTCGTTTGTTTAGAAAACAAACATCTTCATTACCGAACACTGTACTATGTGAAATGACCTAGTTCGATTCTAGGAATCACTTGCTTTCCTACGAAGAAGATTGAGGGCAGCAAGTTCAAACTTTCCTACTTTGTGAAATATAACAAGATGTACAAGTTAGTGGATTCGCCTCATTTCTAAACTAGTTTCTATACAAAAGAAAGATCTTCAGTACCGAACACTGTACTGTGTGAAATAAGTTAATTCGCTTCTAGGAATCAGTTTAATTTCTTCGAAGAAGGTTGAGTGCAACAAGATCAAACTTTCCTTGTTAATGTAATCTCAAAAGATGGCCAAGTTAGTAGATTCACCTCATTTGTAAAGTACATTGTTGAGAAAACAAGCATCTTCATTGCCGAACATTGTACTGTGTGAAATAAGCTCATTCGGTTCTAGGAATCAGTTGCTTTCCTACAAAGAAGGTTGAGTGCAGCAAGTTCAAACTTTCCTTGTTAATGTAATCTGAAAAGATGCACAACTTAGTAGATTGGCCTCATTTCTAAAGTAGTTTCTTTAGAAAAGAAACATCTTCAGTACCGAACACTGTGCTGTGTGAAATAAGTTAATTCGATTCTAGGAATCAGTTTAATTTCTACGAAGAAAGTTGAGTGCAGCAAGTTTAAACTTTCCTTGTTAATGTAATCTGAAAAGATGCACAACGTAGTAGATTGGCCTCATTTCTAAAATAGTTTCTTTAGAAAAGAAACATCTTCAGTACCGAACACTGTACTGTGTGAAATAAGTTAATTCGCTTCTAGGAATCAGTTTAATTTCTACGAAGAAGGTTGAGTGCAGCAAGTCCAAACTTTCCTTGTTAATGTAATCTAAAAAGATGGCCAAGATAGAAGATTCGCCTCATTTGTAAAGTACTTTGTTGAGAAAACAAACATCTTCATTGCCGAACATTGAACCGTGTGAAATAAGCTCATTCGGTTCTAGAAATCAGTTGCTTTCCTACAAAGAAGGTTGAGTGCAGCAAGTTCAAACTTTCCTTGTTAATGTAATCTGAAAAGATGCACAACTTAGTAGATTGACCTCATTTCTAAAGTAATTTGTTTGGAAAACAAACATCTTCATTAAGGAACACTGTACTATGTGAAATGAGCTAGTTCGATTCTTGGAATCACTTGCTTTCCTACGAAGAAGGTTGAGTGCAGCAAGTTCAAACTTTCCTACTTTGTGTAAACTAACAAGGTGTACAAGTTAGTGGATTCGCATCATTTCTAAAGTAGTTTCTTTAGAAAAGAAACATCTTCAGTACCGAACACTGTACTGTGTGAAATAAGTTAATTAGCTTGTAGGAATCAGTTTAATTTCTACGAAGAAGGTTGAGTGCAGCAAGTTCAAACTTTCCTTGTTAATGTAATCTCAAAAGATGGCCAAGTTAGAACATTCGCCTCATTTGTAAAGTACTTTGTTGATAAAACAAACATCTTCATTGCCGAACATTGTACTGTGTGAAATAAGCTCATTCGGTTCTAGGAATCAGTTGCTTTCCTACAAAGAAGGTTGAGTGCAGCAAGTTCAAACATTCCTTGTTAATGTAATCTGAAAAGATGCACAACTTAGTAGATTGGCCTCATTTCTAAAGTAGTTTGTTTAGAAAACAAACATCTTCATTACCGAACCCTGTGCTATGTGAAATGAGCTAGTTCGATTCTAGGAATCACTTGCTTTCCTACGAAGAAGGTTGAGTGCAGCAAGTTCAAACCTTCCTACTTTCTGTAATCTAACAAGATGTGCAAGTTAGTGTATTCGCCTCATTTCTAAAGTAGTTTCTTTAGAAAAGAAACATCTTCAGTACCGAACACTGTACTGTGTGAAATAAGTTAATTCTCTTCTAGGAATCAGTTTAATTTCTCCGAAGAAGGTTGAGTGCAGCAAGTTCAAACTTTCCTTGTTAATGTAATCTAAAAAGATGGCCAAGTTAGTAGATTCGACTAATTTGTAAAGTAGTTTTTGAGAAAATTAACATCTTTATTGCCGAACATTGTACTGTGTCATTTAAGCTCATTCGGTTCTAGGAATCAGTTGCTTTCCTACAAAGAAGGTTGAGTGCAGCAAGTTCAAACTTTCCTTGTTAATGCAATCTAACAAGATGGCCAAGTTAGTAGATTCGACTCATTTGTAAAGTAGTTTGTTGAGGAAACAAACATCTTCATTTCCGAACATTGTACTGTGTGAAATAAGCTCATTCGGTTCTAGGAATCAGTTGCTTTCCTACAAAGAAGGTTGAGTGCAGTAAGTTCAAACTTTCCTTGTTAATGTAATCTGAAAAGATGCTCAACGTAGTAGATTGGCCTCATTTTTAAACTAGTTTCTTTAGAAAAGAAACATCTTCAGTACCCAACACTGTACTGTGTGAAATAAGTTAATTCGCTTCTAGGAATCAGTTTAATTTCTACGAAGAAGGTTGAGTGCAGCAAGTTCAAACTTTCCTTGTTAATGTAATCTCAAAAGATGGCCAAGTTAGAACATTCGGCTCATTTGTATTAGTACTTTGTTGAGAAAACAAACATCTTCATTGCCGAACATTGTACTGTGTGAAATAAGCTCATTCGGATCTAGGAATCAGTTGCTTTCCTACAAAGAAGGTTGAGTGCAGCAAGTTCAAACTTTCCTTGTTAATGTAATCTAAAAAGATGGCCAAGTTAGAAGATTCGCCTCATTTGTAAAGTACTTTGTTGGGAAAACAAACATCTTCATTGCCGAACATAGTACTGTGTGAAATAAGCTCATTCGGTTCTAGGAATCAGTTGCTTTCCTACAAGGAAGGTTGAGTGGAGGAAGTTCAAACTTTCCTTGTTAATGTAATCTAAAAAGATGGCCAAGTTAGTAGATTCGACTAATTTGTAAAGTAGTTTGTTGAGAAAATTAACATCTTTATTGCCGAATATTGTACTGTGTCAATTAAGCTCATTCGGTTCTCGGAATCAGTTGCTTTCCTACAAAGAAGGTTGAGTGCAGCAAGTTCAAACTTTCCTTGTTAATGCAATCTAAAAAGATGGCCAAGTTAGTAGATTCGACTCATTTGTAAAGTAGTTTGTTGAGGAAACAAACATCTTCATTTCCGAACATTGTACTGTGTGAAATAAGCTCATTCGGTTCTAGGAATCAGTTGCTTTCCTACAAAGAAGGTTGAGTGCAGCAAGTTCAAACTTTCCTTGTTAATGTAATCTGAAAAGATGCTCAACGTAGTAGATTGGCCTCATTTCTAAAATACTTTCTTTAGAAAAAAAACATCTTCAGTACCGAACACTGTACTGTGTGAAATAAGTTAATTCGCTTCTAGGAATCAGTTTAATTTCTACGAAGAAGGTTGAGTGCAGCAAGTTCAAACTTTCCTTGTTAATGTAATGTAAAAGATGGCCAAGTTAGAAGATTCGCCTCATTTGTAAAGTACTTTGTTGAGAAAACAATCATCTTCATTGCCCAACATTGTACTGTGTGAAATAAGCTCATTCGGTTCTAGGAATCAGTTGCTTTCCTACAAAGAAGGTTGAGTGCAGCAAGTTCAAACTTTCCTTGCTAATGTAATCTGAAAAGATGCACAACTTATTAGATTGCCCTGATTTCCAAAGTAGTTTGTTTAGAAAACAAACATCTTCATTACCGAACACTGTGCTCTGTGAAATGAGCTAGTTCGATTCTAGGAATCACTTGCTTTCCTACAAAGAAGGTTGAGTGCAGCAAGTTCAAACTTTCCTTGTTAATGTAATCTAAAAAGATTCCCAAGTTAGTAGATTCACCTCATTTGTAAAGTAGTTTGTTGAGAAAATTAACATCTTTATTGCCGAACATTGTACTGTGTCAAATAAGCTCATCCGGTTCTAGGAATCAGTTGCTTTCCTACAAAGAAGGTTGAGTGCAGCAAGTTCAAACTTTCCTTGTTAATGCAATCTAAAAAGATGGCCAAGTTAGTAGATTCGACTCATTTGTAAAGTAGTTTGTTGAGGAAACAAACATCTTCATTGCCGAACATTGTACTGTGTGAAATAAGCTCATTCGGTTCTAGGAATCAGTTGCTTTCCTACAAAGAAGGTTGAGTGCAGCAAGTTCAAACTTTCCTTGGTAATGTAATCTGAAAAGATGCTCAATGTAGTAGATTGTCCTCATTTCTAACGTAGTTTCTTTAGAAAAGAAACATCTTCCGTACCCAACTCTGCTCTGTGTAATAAGTTAATTCACTTCTAGGAATCAGTTTAATTTCTACGAAGAAGGTTGAGTGCAGTAAGTTCAAACTTTCCTTTTTAATGTAATCTGAAAAGATGCCCAACGGAATAGATTGGCCTCATTTCTAAAGTAGTTTCTTTAGAAAAGAAACATCTTCAGTACCGAACACTGTACTGTGTGAAATAAGCTCTTTGAATCTAGGAATCTAATTGCTTTCCTACAAAGAAGGTTGAGTCAAGTTGAAACTTTCCTTGTTAATGTAATCTGAAAAGATGCAGGTTAGTAGCAGCAATTTCAAACTTTTTGTTTAGAAAACAAAATCTTCAAAAGACTGTAATATGTGAAATGAGCTAGTTCATTGACTCTAGAAATCATTTGCTTTCTACAAAGAAGGTTGAGTGCAGCAAGTTCAAACTTTCCTACTTTTGTAATCTAGCAAGATAACAAGTTACATCTTCATTTCTAAAGTAGTTTCTTTAGAAAGAAACATCTTCAGTACCGAACATTGTACTGTGTGAAATAAGTTAATTTCGGTTCTAGGAATCAGTTGCTTTCCTACAAAGAAGGTTGAGTGCAGCAAGTTCAAACTTTCCTTGTTAATGTAATCTAAAAAGATGGCCAAGTTAGTAGATTCGACTCATTTGTAATGTAGTTTGTTGAGAAAAACAAACATCTTCATTGCCGAACATTGTACTGTGTGCAATAAGCTCATTCAGTTCTAGGAATCAGTTGCTTTCCTACAAAGAAGGTTGAGTGCAGCAAGTTCAAACTTTCCTACTTTGTGTAATCTAACAAGATGTACAAGTTAGTGGATTCACCTCATTTCTAAAGTAGTTTCTTTAGAAAAGAAACATCTTCAGTACCGAACACTGTACTGTGTGAAATAAGTTAATTCGTTTCTAGGAATCAGTTTAATTTCTATGAAGAAGGTTGAGTGCAGCAAGTTCAAACTTTCCTTGTTAATGTAATCTCAAAAGATGGAAGAGTTAGAACATTCGCTTCATTTGTAAAGTACTTTATTGAGAAAACAAACATCTTCCTTGCAGAACATTGTACTGTGTGAAATAAGCTCATTCGGTTCTAGGAATCGGTTGCTTTCCTACAAAGAAGGTTGATTGCAGCAAGTTCAAACTTTCCTTGTTAATGTAATCTAAAAAGATGGCCAAGTTAGTAGATTCGACTCAATTGTAAAGTAGTTTGTTGAGAAAACAAACATCTTCATTGCCGAACATTGTACTGTGTGAAATGAGCTAGTTCGATTCTAGGAATCACTTGCTTTCCTACGAAGAAGGTTGAGTGCAGCAAGTTCAAACGTTCCTAGTTTGTGTAATCTAACAAGATGTACAAGTTAGTGGATTCGCCTCATTTCTAAAGTAGTTTCTTTAGAAAAGAAACATCTTCAGTACCGAACACTATACTGTGTGAAATAAGTTAATTCGCTTCTAGGAATCAGTTGCTTTCCTACAAAGAAGGTTGAGTGCAGCAAGTTCAAGTTTTCCTTGTTAATGTAATCTAAAAAGATGGCCAAGTTAGTAGATTCGCCTCATTTGTAAAGTAGTTTGTTGAGAAAATTAACATCTTTATTGCTGAACATTGTACTGTGTGAAATAAGCTCATTCGGTTCTAGGAATCAGTTGCTTTCCTACAAAGAAGGTTGAGTGCAGCAACTTCAAACTTTCCTTGTTAATGTAATCTAAAAAGATGTCCAAGTTAGTAGATTCGCCTCATTTCTAAAGTAGTTTCTTTAGAAAAAAAACCTAAATTGCCAAACTTTGTACTTTGTGAAATGAGCTAATTGAGTTCTAGGAATCAGTTTACTTTCTATGAAGATGGTTGAGTTTAGCAAGTTCATACTTTCCTTGTTAATGTGGTCTGAAAAGATGTCCAAGTTAGTAGATTTGCCTCATTGGTAAAATAGTTTGTTGAGAAAACAAACATCTTCATTGCCGAACATTTTACTGTGTGTGAACAAAGCTAATTTAGTTCTAGAATTCAGTTGCTTTCCTACAAAGAAGGTTGAATGTAGCCAGTTCAAACTTTCCTTGTTAATGTAACCTAAAACGATGCACGACTTAGTAGATTGGCCTCATTTCTAAAGTACTTTCTTTAGAAAAGAAACATCTTCAGTACCGAACACTGTACTGTGTGAAATGAGTTAATTCGCTTTCTAGGTGTCAGTTTAATTTCTACGAAGATCGTTGAGTGCATAAGTTCAAACTTTCCTAGTTTGTGTAATCTAACAAGATGTACAAGATAGTGGATTCGCATCATTTCTAAATTAGTTTCTTTAGAAAACAAACATCTTCAGTACCAAACACTGTACTGTGTGAAATAAGTTAATTCGCTTCTAGGAATCAGTTTAATTTCTACCAAGAAGGTTGAGTGCAGCAAGTTCAAACTTTCCTTGTTCATGTAATCTAAAAAATGGCCAAGTTAGAAGATTCACCTCATTTGTAAAGTACTTTGTTGAGAAAACAAACATCTTCATTGCCGAACATTGTACTGTGTGAAATAAGCTCATTCGGTTCTAGGAATCAGTTGCTTTCCTACAAAGATTTTTGAGTGCAGCAAGTTCAAACTTTCCTTCTTAATGTAATCTGAAAAGATGCACAACGTAGTACATTGGCCTCATTTCTAAAGTAGTTTCTTTATAAAAGAAACATCTTCAGTACCGAACACTGTACTGTGTGAAATAAGTTAATTCACTTCTAGGAATCAGTTTAATTTCTACGAAGAAGGTTGAGTGCAGCAAGTTCAAACTTTCCTTGTTAATGTAATCTAAAAAGATGGCCAAGTTAGAAGCTTCGCCTCATTTGTAAAGTCCTTTGTTGAGAAAACAAACATCTTCATTGCCGAACATTGTACTGTGTGAAATAAGCTCATTCGGTTCTAGGAATCAGTTGCTTTCCTACAAAGAAGGTTGAGTGCAGCAAGTTCAAACTTTCCTTGTTAATGTAATCTGAAAAGATGCACAACTTAGTAGATTGGCCTCATTTCTAAAGTAGTTTGTTTAGAAAACAAACATCTTCATTACCGAATACTGTACTATGTGAAATGAGCTAGTTCTATTCTAGGAATCACTTGCTTTCCTACGAAGAAGGTTGAGTGCAGCAAGTTCAAACTTTCCTACTTTGTGTAATCTAACAAGATGTACAAGTTAGTGGATTCGCCTGATTTCTAAAGGAGTTTCTTTAGAAAAGAAACATCTTCAGTACCGAACACTGTACTGTGTGAAATAAGTTAATTCGCTTCTAGGAATCAGTTTAATTTCTACGAAGAAGATTGAGTGCAGCAAGTTCAAACTTTCATTGTTAATGTAATCTCAAAAGATGGCCAAGTTAGAAGATTCGCCTCATTTGTAAAGTACTTTGTTGAGAAAACAAACATCTTCATTGCCGAACATTGTACCGTGTGAAATAAGCTCATTCGGATCTAGGAATCATTTGCTTTCCTACAAAGAAGGTTGAGTGCAGCAACTTCAAACTTTCCTTGTTAATGTAATCTAAAAAGATGTCCAAGTTAGTAGATTCGCCTCATTTCTAAAGTAGTTTCTTTAGAAAAAAAACCTAAATTGCCAAACTTTGTACTTTGTGAAATGAGCTAATTGAGTTCTAGGAATCAGTTTACTTTCTATGAAGATGGTTGAGTTTAGCAAGTTCATACTTTCCTTGTTAATGTGGTCTGAAAAGATGTCCAAGTTAGTAGATTTGCCTCATTGGTAAAATAGTTTGTTGAGAAAACAAACATCTTCATTGCCGAACATTGTACTGTGTGTGAACAAAGCTAATTTAGTTCTAGAATTCAGTTGCTTTCCTACAAAGAAGGTTGAATGTAGCCAGTTCAAACTTTCCTTGTTAATGTAACCTAAAACGATGCACGACTTAGTAGATTGGCCTCATTTCTAAAGTACTTTCTTTAGAAAAGAAACATCTTCAGTACCGAACACTGTACTGTGTGAAATGAGTTAATTCGCTTCTAGGTGTCAGTTTAATTTCTACGAAGATCGTTGAGTGCCGCAAGTTCAAACTTTCCTAGTTTGTGTAGTCTAACAAGATGTACAAGATAGTGGATTCGCATCATTTCTAAATTAGTTTCTTTAGAAAACAAACATCTTCAGTACCGAACACTGTACTGTGTGAAATAAGTTAATTCGCTTCTAGGAATCAGTTTAATTTCTACGAAGAAGGTTGAGTGCAGCAAGTTCAAACTTTCCTTGTTCATGTAATCTAAAAAATGGCCAAGTTAGAAGATTCACCTCATTTGTAAAGTACTTTGTTGAGAAAACAAACATCTTCATTGCCGAACATTGTACTGTGTGAAATAAGCTCATTCGGTTCTAGGAATCAGTTGCTTTCCTACAAAGATTTTTGAGTGCAGCAAGTTCAAACTTTCCTTCTTAATGTAATCTGAAAAGATGCACAACGTAGTACATTGGCCTCATTTCTAAAGTAGTTTCTTTATAAAAGAAACATCTTCAGTACCGAACACTGTACTGTGTGAAATAAGTTAATTCGCTTCTAGGAATCAGTTTAATTTCTACGAAGAAGGTTGAGTGCAGCAAGTTCAAACTTTCCTTGTTAATGTAATCTAAAAAGATGGCCAAGTTAGAAGCTTCGCCTCATTTGTAAAGTCGTTTGTTGAGAAAACAAACATCTTCATTGCCGAACATTGTACTGTGTGAAATAAGCTCATTCGGTTCTAGGAATCAGTTGCTTTCCTACAAAGAAGGTTGAGTGCAGCAAGTTCAAACTTTCCTTGTTAATGTAATCTGAAAAGATGCACAAGTTAGTAGATTGGCCTCATTTCTAAAGTAGTTTGTTTAGAAAACAAACATCTTCATTACCGAACACTGTACTATGTGAAATGACCTAGTTCGATTCTAGGAATCACTTGCTTTCCTACGAAGAAGGTTGAGTGCAGCAAGTTCAAACTTTCCTACTTTGTGTAATCTAACAAGATGTACAAGTTAGTGGATTCGCCTCATTTCTAAAGTAGTTTCTTTAGAAAAGAAACATCTTCATTACCGTACAGTGTACTTTGTGAAATAAGTTAATTCGATTCTAGCAATCAGTTTAATTTCTACGAAGAAGGTTGAGTGCAGCAAGTTCAAACTTTCCTAATTTGTGTAATCTAACAAGATGTACAAGTTAGTGGATTTGCCTCATTTCTAAAGTGTAGGTAGCCGTTAACAGTCGCCATTACAAGATGGCGCTGGCTTCTTGCCTGCCATGTGGTAAGCAACTCCATATTTGGCATGAGTCCTGGCGCTACTAGTTGTACAATCTGCGCATGGTCATGACGAGCTTGTTCTCAGCCTATCCCGAGGCATATGCTTGTGGCGTCAATCCTGCAGCCAATCACTTGTGTGCACATAGGCTTGAACAGCATAAGAGTTGCAGCAAGGCAGTGCTCGGGGCCCTCCGCCATCAGCTCATCTGTTAACCAAGTGCTCTCCAGTAAAGTGTGATACAAGAAGGATCTTCGTTTGTGGCCGTTTATTCCCTGCAGGACAGGGGGCTCGCCGCAAAGTGGTGCCGAAAACCCGGGACGCCGGACCTTTCAAAGACACCCGGCGGAGGGCCGAAGAGGATTCAGAACTTGACCCACGGAGAGGTAGACGTCGGTAAGTCATCCCCGGCTTTGTTATCTGATGGATTTTCGACTGACCCTGGCTTTCCTCGCCTGTTTTTGCCTGCTTTGTTTGGGGTTTATCTCTGTTTCTGTCTATTTACCTTTAGGGGACTTTGCTAATGACTGTTTGCATTGTCCCTGGGACGAGATAGTGAAAGTAAAATCTCCCCGGTAGATAACGGGGTTTTTCCTTCTGTCCATCTTGCCTTTGGTGATAAAGCTCGCAGGTAGATAACTGCGTTCATCATGGGCAACTCAGAGAGCAGCTCTGTGGCCATTGAACACTTTTCTGGGCTGATTAAAGCTCTATTGAAACAACGTGATATTCAGATTTCTACAGTAACCATCAGACGGATTCTTAGAGTTATGGATTCAACAGCCCCTTGGTTTGCGGCTTCAGGATCCCTTACACTCCCCTCCTGGGAGAAGTTGGGGCGTGACCTGCGACAGGCAGAACAGGAAGGAAGTTTAGGGAAGGGCACATTACCGTTTTGGCGACTGGTTCATTTTTGTCTCAATAGCGGTAAACATGCGGAAATAATTGGGGAGGGACAAAGAGCTTTAGCCCAACATCAGGACAGTCTTTCAGAGTCAGATACTAGCGGGGACTCACATGCTAGGCCTAGGAAGAAACAAAAGGGAAAAATAGGATCCAGTCAAAAAGGAGAGGACAAGGAGAAAAGTTTACAAGAAGCACTTGAGGAGATAGGTGAGGCTTGCGCAGGCCCGCCCCCTCGGAAAGGACAGAGAGACATAAGAGGCATTTATTCCCCTTTGAGTGGGCTGCAGCCTCCAATATCAGAATTGTCAAGGTTACAATTAGGGGAGACTGATGATGACAGTGGCTCGGAGTCAGGCTCCTCCCAGGAAGGAGATGGGCGCCTAGGCGCTCCTGAGGATATATTTAGTAAAAGGCCTAATTGTGCTCAGGCTGTGGGAGCATGCGCCCGGTAGTTCCATCAGCCCCCCCGTATGCGCCCTTGGGGTAAATGTCATTTCAAAAAATAAAACCTGGTCAAAATTAGCCTCAGCCTTCCCGGTCTTTGAAGACCCTGTCACTCAACAGAGAAGATACGAGGCAATACCTTATGAGCAGTTAAAAGATTTGGTACAAGCTACCAAGGACTTTGGCCCTGGGGCTGACTATACTATTGCCCTTTGCGTAGAGAATCATTCTGGCGCCCTGACGCCTACTGATTGGATGGAACTAGCTAGGGCTTGCCTTACTAAAGGCCAATTTTTAGAATTCAGGGCCCTGGTCACAGACTATGCTAACAATCAGGCTAAAATAAATTATGAACAAGGCAGACCCGCATGGACAGCAGAAATGCTTCTAGGCTTGGGCCCGCATATGCCTCATCAAACACAGTATCCATTGGAGGTATATCAACAAGTCATTGAAGTCCATTATAAGGCCTGGAAGGCACTCCCTAATAAAGGAGAGGTCATTGGACATTTAACAAAAATTCTCCAGCGTCCTGCTGAGCCTTTTGCGGATTTTGCTGCCCGCATGATGGAGCGGCTGAAAAACAATCGGCACTGCTGATTACACTATGCCTTTCGTTCAACAATTAATCTATGAGCAGTCTACCCCAGAATGTCAGCGAGCCATCAATCCCGTTAGAAAAAGGGGCTGGATGCATGGGTCAAGGCTTGCCGTGAGGTTGGCACCCTCTGACCAGTCGGGTCTTGCCGCTGCCGTTCTTGCGGCCGCTAAGTCACCTCAGCAGAATAAATCAAAGGGATGTTTCAAATGTGGCCAGTTGGGGCATTTCAGACGTCAATGTCCAAATGATAATAGTGCTAAATTGATGGATAAGGCAGAAGTTAGGCCTAGAGCCCCAGGTACCTGCCCGAGATGCAAGAAAGGAAAGCATTGGGACAATGAGTGCAGGTCAGTTAGGGACATTAATGGAATGCCCATCCCACCTATTCAACAAGGACAAGGTTCAAAAAACGGGATGAGGGCCCTCGACCCCAGGGCCCTCAAATATATGGGGCCCTTCAGGCTCCGGCTCAGATGATGGGGCCCCCCCCATCTCACAGTCAGAAGAGCCACCTCAGGCTCCGCAGGGCTGGACCTCTGTGCTGCCACCGGATTGGTCTTAACCCCTGAAATGGGAGTTCACATTGTGGACACAGATGTTTGTGGACCTCTCCAACCTGACACGGTGGGCCTGCTATTGGGACGGTCCTCGTCAACACTGAAGGGCCTGATTGTTTTCCCAGGGGTTATTGATTCTGACTACACGGGTACTATTAAGGTCCTGTGCCACTCTCCTTATGGGGTAGTTTCTATAGCCCCAGGGGACCGCATTGCACAACTGTTAATCTTGCCTTCTCTCCACTCCTCATTTCCGCTAGTCATAAGAACAGGGGATATGCTGGTTTGGGATCTACTGGTATAGAATTAGCTTGCTTGTCTCTTGAATTAGATCAGAGACCGCTTTTACATCTAACTATAGAAGGAAAAATATTTTCAGGCCTGGTTGATACTGGGGCGGATAGAAGTATTATCCAAGAAAGTTTATGGCCAAAATCTTGGCCCCTTCAGAGATCTTCTCAAACTCTGCAGGGCCTAGGGTATGCGAATACGCCACAGATGAGTGCAAAGGAATTGACTTGGCGTACTGAGGAAGGGCAAAAGGGCACAATACAGCCATTTGTTTTAGCTGTCCCAATTAATCTGTGGGGCAGGGACGTCCAGTCCCAGATGCGACTCCGCCTGACCAACGAAGTCTCTGGACCTGCTATAAATATGATGAAAAACAGGGATTTGTCCCAGACAAAGGCTTGGGTAAACATTTACAAGGGAGAGCAGAACCAATCATTCCTAAACAGAAGTTGGATCGCCATGGATTGGGTTTTACATAGGGGCTATTGAAAATAAGGCAGCTTCCATGACTATACAGGTGCCCATACCCTGGTTGACTTCGCGGGCGGTGTGGGTTCCTCAATGGCCCCTGTCACAAGAAAAATTGGAAGCCGCAAAAACTTTAGTACAAGAACAATTGAATCTTGGTCATTTAGAACCATCTGTCTCTCCCTGGAATACCCCAATATTCGTGATTAAAAAACAGTCAGGAAAATGGAGACTGCTCCACAATCTGCGAGCTGTTAATGCACAAATGCAGGTCTTAGGGCCAGTGCAGAGAGGTCTGCCTATACTCAGCAGCCTTGCCAAAAGATTGGCCTATAATAGTATTAGATATTAAGGGCTGCTTTTTCTCAATCCCTCTTTGCCCTCAGGATAGGGAACGTTCGCGTTTACCCTGCCTTCGGTCAATCATGAGAAGCCTGACGCTCGCTTTCAATGGCGTGTATTGCCCCAAGGCATGGCTAATAGTCCCACTATGTGTCAGCTATTTGTGGATTCTGTTTTGGCTTCTGTACGCAAGCAATTTCTCTCCTTCGCATGATACACTATATGGATGATATTTTACTTACAGCTCCCACCTTATCTCTTTTGCATACTGCTTTTGAAAGGGTTGTCCAAGTTTTAAAGGAGAGTGGGCTAATTATCGCTCCTGAGAAGGTTCAATGTTCAGATGCTGTCACCTTCTTGGGGTCTGTCATCACTCGGCAGGCGATACGCCCACAAAAATTGTGCATTCGCACCTCGCATTTACATACTTTAAATGATTTTCAGAAATTGATGGGGGGACATAAATTGGTTGAGGGGTTTTTTACATGTCCCTCGCTCGGAGTTGCTGCCGCTTTTTTCCATATTGGAGGGTAACCCAGAGCTTACTTCTCCCCGTGAGCTCACTCCATTGGCGTGCGAGGCCCTTAAGAAGATTGAAAAAGCATTGGAAAAGGCTCAGTTGGTTCGTTTTGACCCTTCTCAACCCCTTCTCTTATGTATCCTTAAAACTAAAAATGTTCCTACAGGGGTGCTCTGGCAAGAGGGACCCCTACTCTGGCTCCATGGACGCTCTTTGGGAGCCCGTACCCTTCAGTATTTTCCACAATTAGTGGCTCAACAGGCATGCTTAGGGCTTAAATATTGCTTAATGCACTTTGCAAAGCTCCCTGACAAGCTCATATTCCCTTATACTAGAGAGCAGACAGAGGTTTTGGCTGGTACTGTAGATGACTGGGCCATTCTTTGTTGTGCTTTCCCTAATGTTATAGATAATCATTATCCAAAGAGTCCTATTCTCTCTTTTGTTGAGCACAACTTAGTTTATTTCCCAAAAATTACTGTCCAGGATCCTATTGCATCAGCCCCGACCATCTTCACTGATGGGTCAAAATCTGGCCAAGGAGCATATTTAGTGCTGGGATCACAACCTGTGGTGAAACAATACAGACTTGAATCCCCCCCAAATTGTGGAATGTATGATTGTTTTAGAGGTTTTTCAGACCTTTTCCACTCCTTTTAATTTAATCACTGACTCTCAATATGTGGCCAACGCAGTTGCTGGCTTAGAAATTGCTGCTTCCGTTAAATTTGTTAGCACAATCTCTAATATTCTTCTACAGCTTCAGTCTTTGATCCTGCAACGAGACTCTCCCTTTTATGTCACCCATATTCGTGCTCACTCGCTGTTGCCTGGCCCTTTGTCACAAGCTAATGATTTGGTGGACAAGGCCACGAGGTTGGCCATGCTTTCCTTGGATGATTCCAGGGCCTTGGCCACTGAATTTCATAGGTTATATCATGTTCCTGCAAATACCTTGAGGAAGAAGTTCTCTATTTCAAGAAATGAGGCACGAGACATTGTAAAATCTTGTCAGTCTTGTGTTACTTTCCTGCCTTCCCCTCATGTGGGTGTTAATCCCGGGGCCTTCGACCTGGTGATCTCTGGCAGATGGATGTGACGCATGTGCCCGAGTTCGGGAGGCTGAAATACTTGCATGTCTCCATAGACACCTGTTCAGGCATTATTTTTGCCTCACCCTTGGCGGGAGAAAGGGTTTCTCATGTTAAAACTCATTGCTTGGAGGCCTGGGCCGCCTGGGGAAAGCCGCGTCATTTAAAGACTGATAATGGCCCGGCATATACTTCTGCTGGTTTCGGGCCTTTTGTACACAGATGCAAGTTGCCCACACTACTGGCCTGCCATACAATCCACAAGGCCAAGGCATTGTAGAGAGAGCCAATAAAAGTATTAAGGCCATTTTATTTAAGCAAAAGAAGGGGATAGCAGAAGATGCAACCCCTAAGGAGAGGGTTTCCTTAGCCCTCTTCACCCTTAATTTTTTAATTTTGGACAATGATGATAAATCTGCAGCAGATAGACATAGTCAAATTGTGCCAAAAGCCCCAAAGAGAAATAGTAATGTGGAAGGATGTCTTGGATAATAAATGGAAGGGACCGGATCTTGTCATTCTAAGATCCAGGGAGCTGTTTGTGTTTTCCCACAGGACCAAGAATCACCTCATTGGGTTCCTAGTCGGTTGGTGAAGGCGATCCGATCTTCTCCAGAAGATGCCTTGGAGACTCAGAATAACCACGAGGAATCAGAAAATCGAGTATGGATGGGCCTCTGGATGGTGACCCTCCAGTACCTAGCAAGTAGCAAAGGAGAAATCTCTGCTGTCATTGTCAGCATAATTGCTACCGCAGCGGTTGCTGCATCCCTGACAGCCTCAGCCCTGGCGTTATCGGGCCAGGTTCAGGCGGCAGAGGCCATTAATGACTTGTCTGCGACGGTTTCCGTTGCTATGGACACACAAATTTTAGCCAACACCCAAATTCAAGGGGGTCTTATGTTGGTTAATCAACTCATAGACCTTGTTCAAGAGCAAGTTGATGTGCTATGGCAAATAGCACAACTTGGATGCGAGCGTAAATATCCAGGTCTGTGCGTCACATCTGTCCAATATGAAAATTTTACCCGAGCCGCTAATCTGTCAAGAGCCCTCTCTCAATATTTGTTACAGAATTGGACCTATGACTTCGAACAGACCCTCCGGGAGCTGAGGATTGCTATTGTCCAGGTCAACTCTACGTGCCTCGATTTGACCCTGACGGAAGGGTTATCTACCTGGATCTCTTCTGCTTTTTCCTACTTTAAAGAGTGGGGGGGGGTGGGGATGTTTGCTGCTTGTGTTATTGGAGGCCTGGTGTTATGCATGTGGTTGGTTTGCAGGTTGTGTGCTCAGGCTAGAAGAGACAAGGTCATTATTTCCCAGGCTCTTGCTGCATTGGAGAATGGCTCTTCCCCTCAGGTCTGGCTGGCAGCCCTGAAAAAAAACCCTGATTTTCTTTGGCCCTTGCACCCTTAGGGTTTTATACCCATTGCACAAGGAGGGCAAGGAAGTAGGGTGGGCTTTAGTTGGCACAGGATGCGAGACAAAGTACTGCACGTGAGGTGAGCCTTTATTAGCCTCACGAAGAGCATGTTTGATTGCATATGGGTTAGTACCAAAATCCCATCTCTGAGAAAGGTACTGGACCGGGATGACACGGGTTTGGCTGGCCACCAGGTCTGGAGCTATCGAAGGTCCTCTTTCTGTTCAGAGATCAGACCTCTGCTCTTGCCTGTCGCTAAGAAATAGAAAAGGGGGAAATGTAGGGAGCCGTTAACAGTCGCCATTACAAGATGGCGCTGGCTTCCTGCCTGCCATGTGGTAAGCAACTCCATATTTGGCATGAGTCCTGGCGCTACTAGTTGTACAATCTGCGCATGGTCATGACGAGCTTGTTCTCAGCCTATCCCGAGGCATATGCTTGTGGCGTCAAACCTGCAGCCAATCACTTGTGTGCACATAGGCTTGAACAGCATAAAGCGTTGCAGCAAGGCAGTGCTCGGGGCCCTCCACCATCAGCTCATCTGTTAACCAAGTGCTCTCCAATAAAGTGTGATACAAGAAGGATCTTCGTTTGTGGCCGTTTATTCCCTGCAGGACAGGGGGCTCGCCCCACTAAAGTAGTTTCTTTAGAAAAGAAACATCTTCAGTACCGAACACTGTACTGTGTGAAATAAGTTAATTCGCTTCTAGGAATCAGTTTAATTTCTACGAAGAAGGTTGAGTGCAGCAAGTTCAAACCTTCCTTGTTAATGTAATCTAAAAAGATGGCCCAGTTAGTAGATTCGCCTCATTTGTAAAGTAGTTTGTTGAGAAAATTAACATCTTTATTGCCGAACATTTTACTGTGTGAAATAAGCTCATTCGGTTCTAGGAATCAGTTGCTTTCCTACAAAGAAGGTTGAGTACAGCAACTTCAAACTTTCCTTGTTAATGTAATCTAAAAAGATGTCCAAGTTAGTAGATTCGCCTCATTTCTAATGTAGTTTCTTTAGAAAACAAACCTAAATTGCCAAATTTTGTACTTTGTAAAATGAGCTAATTAAGTTCTAGGAATCAGTTTACTTTCTACGAAGATGGTTGAGTTTAGCAAGTTCAAACTTTCCTTATTAATGTGGTCTGCAAAGATGTCCAAGTTAGTAGATTTGCCTCATTGGTAAAGTAGTTTGTTGAGAAAACAAATATCTTCATTGCCGAACATTGTACTGTGTGAACAAAGCTAATTTAGTTCTAGAATTCAGTTGCTTTCCTACAAAGAAGGTTGAATGTAGCCAGTTCAAACTTTCCTTGTTAATGTAACCTAAAAAGATGCACGACTTAGTAGATTGGCCTCATTTCTAAAGTAGTTTCTTTAGAAAAGAAACATCTTCAGTACCGAACACTGTATTGTGTGAAATGAGTTAATTAGCTTCTAGTAGTCAGTTTAATTTCTACGAAGATGGTTGAGTGTAGGAAGTTCAAACTTTCCTAGTTTGTGTATTCGCACCATTTCTAAATTAGTTTCGTTAGAAAACAAACACCTTCAGTACCGAACACTGTACTGTGTGAAATAAGTTAATTCGGTTCTAGGAATCAGGTGCTTTCCTACAAAGAAGGTTGAGTGCAGGAAGTTCAAACTTTCCTTGTTAATGTAATCTAAAAAGATGGCCAAGTTAGTAGATTCGACTCATTTGTAAAGTAGTTTGTTGAGAAAACAAACATCTTCATTGCCGAACATTGTACTGTGTGAAATAAGCTCATTCGGTTCTAGGAATCAGTTGTTTTCCTACAAAGAAGGTTGAGTGCAGCAAGTTCAAAGTTTCCTTGTTAATGTAATCTAAAAAGATGGCCAAGTTAGTAGATTGGACTCATTTGTAAAGTAGTTTGTTGAGAAAACAAACATCTTCATTGCCGAACATTGTACTGTGTGAAATAAGCTCATTCGGTTCTAGGAATCAGTTGCTTTCCTACAAAGAAGGTTGAGTGCAGCAAGTTCAAATTTTCCTTGTTAATGTAATCTGAAAAGATGCACAAAGTAGTAGATTGGCCTCATTTCTAAAGTAGTTTCTTTAGAAAAAGAAACATCTTCAGTACCGAACACTGTACTGTGTGAAATAAGTTAATTCGATTCTAGGAATCAGTTTAATTTCTACGAAGAAGGTTGAGTGCAGCAAGTTCAAACTTTCCTAGTTTGTGTAATCTAACAAGATGTACAAGTTAGTGGATTCGCATCATTTCTAAAGTAGTTTCTTTAGAAAAGAAACATCTTCAGTACCGAACACTGTACTATGTGAAATAAGTTAATTCGCTTCTAGGAATCAGTTGCTTTCCTACAAAGAAGGTTGAGTGTAGCCAGTTCAAACTTTCCTTGTTAATGTAATCTCAAAAGATGGCCAAGTTAGAAGATTCGCCTCATTTGTAAAGTAGTTTTTTTGAGAAAACAAACATCTTCATTGCCAAACATTATACTGTGTGAAATAAGCTCATTTGGTTCTAGGAATCAGTTGCTTTCCTACAAAGAATGTTGAGTGCAGCAAGTTCAAACTTTCCTTGTTAATGTAATCTAAAAAGACGGCCAGGTTAGTAGATTCGACTCATTTGTAAAGTAGTTTGTTGAGAAAACAAACATCTTCATTGCCGAACATTGTACTGTGTGAAATAAGCTCATTCGGTTCTAGGAATCAGTTGCTTTCCTACAAAGAAGGTTGAGTGCAGCAAGTTCAAACTTTCCTTGTTAATGTAATCTGAAAAGATGCACAACTTAGTAGATTGGCCTCATTTCTAAAGTAGTTTGTTTAGAAAACAAACATCTTCTTTACTGAACACTGTACTATGTGAAATGAGCTAGTTCGATTCTAGGAATCACTTGCTTTCCTACGAAGAAGGTTGAGTGCAGCAAGTTCAAACTTTCCTACTTTGTGTAATCTAACAAGATGTACAAGTTAGTGGATTCGCCTCATTTCTAAAGTAGTTTCTTTAGAAAAGAAACATCTTCAGTACCGAACACTGTACTGTGTGAAATAAGTTAATTCTCTTCTAGGAATCAGTTTAATTTCTCCGAAGAAGGTTGAGTGCAGCAAGTTCAAACTTTCCTTGTTAATGTAATCTAAAAAGATGGCCAAGTTAGTAGATTCGACTCATTTGTAATGTAGTTTGTTGAGAAAACAAACATCTTCATTGCCGAACATTGTACTGTGTGAAATAAGCTCACTCGGTTCTAGGAACCAGTTGCTTTCCTACAAAGAAGGTTGGGTGCAGCAAGTTCAAACTTTCCTTGTTAATGTAATCTGAAAAGATGCACAACGTAGTACATTGGCCTCATTTCTAAAGTAGTTTCTTTAGAAAAGAAACATCTTCAGTACCGAACACTGTACTGTGTGAAATAAGTTAATTCACTTCTAGGAATCAGTTCAATTTCTACGAAGAAGTTTGAGTGCAGCAAGTTACAACTTTCCTTGTTCATGTAATCTAAAAAGATGGCCAAGTTAGAAGATTCGCCTCATTTGTAAAGTACTTTGTTGAGAAAACAAACATCTTCATTGCCGAACATTGTACTGTGTGAAATAAGCTCATTCGGTTCTAGGAATCAGTTGCTTTCCTACAAAGAAAGTTGAGTGCAGCAAGTTCAAACTTTCCTTGTTAATGTAATCTAAAAAGATGGCAAAGTTAGAAGATTCGCCTCATTTGTAAAGTACTTTGTTGAGAAAACAAACATCTTCATTGCCGAACATTGTACTGTGTGAAATAAGTTCATTCGGTTCTAGGAATCAGTTGCTTTCCTACAAAGAAGGTTGAGTGCAGCAAGTTCAAACTTTCCTTGTTAATGTAATCTAACAAGATGGCCAAGTTAGTAGGTTGTACTCCTTTGTAAAGTCGTTTGTTGAGGAAACAAAGATCTTCATTGCCGACCATTGTACTGTGTGAAATAAGCTCATTGGGTTCTAGGAATCAGTTGCTGTCCTACAAAGAAGGTTGAGTGCAGCAAGTTCAAAAGTTCCTTGTTCATGTAATCTGAAAAGATGCACAACGTAGTAGATTGGCCTCATTTCTAAAGTAGTTTCTTTAGAAAAGAAACATCTTCAGTACCGAACACTGTACTGTGTGAAATAAGTTAATTCGCTTCTAGGAATCAGTTTAATTTCTACGAAGAAGGTTGAGTGCAGCAAGTTCAAACTTTCCTTGTTAATGTAATCTAAAAAGATGGCCAAGTTAGAAGATTCGCCTCATTTGTAAAGTACTTTGTTGAGAAAACAAACATCTTCATTGCCGAACATTGTACTGTGTGAAATAAGCTCATTCGGTTATAGGAATCAGTTGCTTTCCTACAAAGAAGGTTGAGTGCAGCAAGTTCAAACTTTAATTGTTAATGTAATCTAAAAAGATGCAAAACTTAGTAGATTGGCCTCATTTCTAAAGTAGTTTGTTTAGAAAACAAACATCTTCATTACGAACACTGTACTATGTGAAATGAGCTAGTTCAATTCTATTGAAATGCTAGTTCGAGGAATCACTTGCTTTCCTACAAAAGAAGGTTGAGTGCAGCAATTTCAAACTTTCTAGTTTGTGTAATCTAACAAGATGTACAAGTTAGTGGATTCGCCTCATTTCTAAAGTAGTTTCTTTAGAAAAGAAACATCTTCAGTACCGAACACTGTACTGTGTGAAATAAGTTAATTCTCTTCTAGGAATCAGTTTAATTTCTCCAAAAAGGTTGAGTGCAGCAAGTTCAAACTTTCCTTGTTAATGTAATCTAAAAAGATGGCCAAGTTAGTAGATTCGACTCATTTGTAATGTAGTTTGTTGAGAAAACAAACATCTTCATTGCCGAACATTGTTCTGTGTGAAATAAGCTCACTCGGTTTTAGGAATCAGTTGCTTTCTACAAAGAAGGTTGAGTGCAGCAAGTTCAAACTTTCCTTGTTAATGTAATCTGAAAAGATGCACAACGTAGTACATTGGCCTCATTTCTAAAGTAGTTTCTTTAGAAAAGAAACATCTTCAATACCGAACACTGTACTGTGAAATAAGTTAATTCGTAATTCTAGGAATCAGTTGCTTTTTCTACATGAAGAATTTTGAGTGCAGCAAGTTCAAACTTTCCTTGTTCATGTAATCTAAAAAGATGGCCAAGTTAGAAGATTCGCCTCATTTGTAAAGTACTTTGTTGAGAAAACAAACATCTTCATTGCCGAACATTGTACTGTGTGAAATAAGCTCATTCGGTTCTAGGAATCAGTTGCTTTCCTACAAAGAAGGTTGAGTGCAGCAAGTTCAAACTTTCCTTGTTAATGTAATCTAAAAAGATGGCCAAGTTAGTAGATTCGCCTCATTTGTAAAGTAGTTTGTTGCGAAAACAAACATCTTCATTGCCGAACATTGGACTGTGTGAAATAAGCTCATTGGGTTCTAGGAATCAGTTGCTGTCCTACAAAGAAGGTTGAGTGCAGCAAGTTCAAACGTTCCTTGTTCATGTAATCTGAAAAGATGCACAACGTAGTAGATTGGCCTCACTTCTAAAGTAGTTTCTTTAGAAAAGAAACATCTTCAGTACCGAACACTGTACTGTGTGAAATAAGTTAATTCGCTTCTAGGAATCAGTTCAATTTCTACGAAGAAGGTTGAGTGCAGCAAGTTCAAACTTTCCTTGTTAATGTAATCTAAAAAGATGGCCAAGTTAGAAGATTCGCCTCATTTGTAAAGTACTTTGTTGAGAAAACAAACTTCTTCATTGCCGAACATTGTACTGTGTGAAATAAGCTCATTCGGTTCTAGGAATCAGTTGCTTTCCTACAAAGAAGGTTGAGTGCAGCAAGTTCAAACTTTAATTGTTAATGTAATCTGAAAAGATGCAAAACTTAGTTGATTGGCCTCATTTCTAAATTAGTTTGTTTAGAAAACAAACATCTTCATTACCGAACACTGTACTATGTGAAATGAGCTAGTTCAATTCCAGGAATCACTTGCTTTCCTACGAAGAAGGTTGAGATCAGCAATTTAAAACTTTCCTACTTTGTGTAATCTAACAAGATGTACAAGTTAGTGGATTCACCTCATTTCTAAAGTAGTTTCTTTAGAAAAGAAACATCTTCAGTACTGAACACTGTACTGTGTGAAATAAGTTAATTCGCTTCTAGGAATCAGTTTAATTTCTACGAAGAAGGTTGAGTGCAGCAAGTTCAAACTTACCTTGTTATTGTAATCTCAAAAGATGGCCAAGTTAGAACATTCGCCTCATTTGTAAAGTACTTTGTTGAGAAAACAAACATCTTCATTGCCGAACATTGCACTGTGTGAAGTAAGTTCATTCGGTTCTAGGAATCAGTTGCTTTACTACAAAGAAGGTTGAGTGCAGCAAGTTCAAACTATCCTTGTTAATGTAATCTAAAAAGATGGCCAAGTTAGTAGATTCTACTCATTTGTAATGTAGTTTGCTGAGAAAACAAACATCTTCATTGCCGAACATTGTACTGTGTGAAATAAGCTCATTCGATTCTAGGAATCAATTGCTTTCCTACAAAGAAGGTTGAGTGCAGCAAGTTCAAACTTTCCTTGTTAATGTAATCTGAAAAGATGCACAACGTAGTCGATTGGCCTCATTTCTAAAGTAGTTTCTTTAGAAAAGAAACATCTTCAGTACCGAACACTGTACTGTGTGAAATAAGTTAATTCGCTTCTAGGAATCAGTTTAATTTCTACGAAGAAGGTTGAGTGCAGCAGGTTCAAACTTTCCTTGTTAATGTAATCTCAAAAGATGGCCAAGTTAGAAGATTCGCCTCATTTGTAAAGTACTTTGTTGACAAAACAAACATCTTCATTGACCAACATTGTACTGTGTGAAATAAGCTCATTCGGTTCCTGGAAGCATTTCCTTTCCTACAAAGAAGTTTGAGTGCAGCAAGTTCAAACTTTCCTTGTTAATGTAATCTAAAAAGATGGCCAAGTTAGTAGATTCGACTCATTTGTAAAGTAGGTTCTTGAGAAAACAAACATCTTCATTGCCGAACATTGTACTGTGTGAAATAAGCTCATTCGGTTGTAGGAATCAATTGCTTTCCTACAAAGAAGGTTGAGTGCAGCAAGTTCAAACTTTCCTTGTTAATGTAATCTGAAATGATGCACAACGTAGTTGTTTGGCCTCATTTCTAAAGTAGTTTCTTTAGAAAAGAAACATCTTCAGTACCGAACACTGTACTGTGTGAAATAAGTTAATTCGCTTCTAAGAATCAGTTTAATTTCTACGAAGAAGGTTGAGTGCAGCAAGTTCAAACTTTCCTTCTTAATGTAATCTCAAAAGATGGCCAAGTTAGAAGATTCGCAACATTTGTAAAGTACTTTGTTGAGAAAACAAACATCTTCATTGCCGAACATTGTACTGTGTGAAATAAGCTCATTCGGTTCTAGGAATCAGTTGCTTTCCTACAAAGAAGGTTGAGTGCAGCAAGTTCAAACTTTCCTTGTGAATGTAATCTGAAAAGATGCACAACTTAGTAGATTGGCCTCATTTCTAAAGTAGTTTGTTTAGAAAACAAACATCTTCATTACCGAACACTGTACTATGTGAAATGAGCTAGTTCGATTCTAGAAATAACTTGCTTTCCTATGAAGAATGTTGAGTGCAGCAAGTTCAAACTTTCCTACTTTGTGTAATCTAACAAGATGTACAAGTTAGTGGATTTGCCTCATTTCTAAAGTAGTTTCTTTAGAAAAGAACCATCTTCAGTACCAAACACTGTACTGTGTGAAATAAGTTAATTCGCTTCTAGGAATCAGTTCAATTTCTACGAAGAACGTTGAGTGCAGCAAGTTCAAACTTTCCTTGTTAATGTAATCTAAAAAGATGGCCAAGTTATTAGATTCGCCTTATTTGTAAAGTAGTTTGTTGAGAAATTAACATCTTTATTGCCGAACATTGTACTGTGTGAAATAAGCTCATTCGGGTCTAGGAATCAGTTGCATTCCTACAAAGAAGGTTGAGTGCAGCAAGTTCAAACTTTCCTTGTTAATGTAATCTGAAAAGATGCACAACTTTGTAGATTGGCCTCATTTCTAAAGTAGTTTCTTTAGAAAAGAAACATCTTCAGTACCGAACACTGTACTGTGTGAAATAAGTTAATTCGCTTCTAGGAATTAGTTTAATTTCTACGAAGAAGGTTGAGTGCAGCAAGTTCAAACTTTCCTTGTTAATGTAATCTAAAAAGATGGCCAAGAGAGAAGATTAGCCTAATTTGTAAAGTACTTTGTTGAGAAAACAAACATCTTCATTGCCGAACATTGTACTGTGTGAAATAAGCTCATTGGTTCTAAGAATCTGTTGTTTTCCTACAAAGAAGGTTGAGTGCAGCAAGTTCAAACTTTCCTACTTTGTGTAATCTAACAAGATGTACAAGTTAGTGGATTCGCCTATTTTCTAAAGTAGTTTCCTTTAGAAAAGAAACATCTTCAGTACCGAACACTGTACTGTGTGAAATAAGTTAATTCGCTTCTAGGAATCAGTTTAATTTCTACGAAGAAGGTTGAGTGCAGCAAGTTCAAACTTTCCTTGTTAATGTAATCTCAATAGATGGCCAAGATAGAAGATTCGCCTCATTTGTAAAGTACTTTGTTGAGAAAACAAACATCTTCATTGCCGAACATTGTACTGTGTGAAATAAGCTCATTCGGTTCTCGGAATCAGTTGCTTTCCTACAAAGAAGGTTGAGTGCAGCAAGTTCAAACTTTCCTTGTTAATGTAATCTGAAAAGATGCACAACTTAGTAGATTGGCCTCATTTCTAAAGTAGTTTGTTTAGAAAACAAACATCTTCATTACCGAACACTGTACTATGTGAAATGAGCTAGTTCGATTCTAGGAATCACTTGCTTTCCTACGAAGAAGGTTGAGTGCAGCAAGTTCAAACTTTCCTACTTTGTGTAATCTAACAAGATGTACAAGTTAGTGGATTCGCCTCATTTCTAAAGTAGTTTCTTTAGAAAAGAAACATCTTCAGTACCGAACACTGTACTGTGTGAAATAAGTTAATTCGCTTCTAGGAATCAGTTTAATTTCTACGAAGAAGGTTGAGTGCAGCAAGTTCAAACTTTCCTTGTTAATTTAATCTAAAAAGATGGCCAAGTTAGAAGATTCGCCTCATTTGTAAAGTACTTTGTTGAGAAAACAAACACCTTCATTGCCAAACATTGTACTGTGTGAAATAAGTTCATTCGGTTCTAAAATCAGTTGCTTTCTTACAATGAAGGTTGAGTACAGCAAGTTCAAACTTTCCTTGTTAAAGTAATCTGAAAAGAAGCACAACTTAGTAGATTGGCCTCATTTCTAAAGTAGTTTGTTTAGAAAACAAACATCTTCATTACCGAACACTGTACTATGTGAAATGAGCTAGTTCGATTCTAGGAATCACTTGCTTTCCTAAAGAAGGTTGAGTGCAGCAAGTTCAAACTTTCCTTCTTAATGTAATCTCAAAAGATGGACCACTTAGTAGATTGGCCTCATTTCTAAAGTAGTTGGTTTGAAAACAAACATCTTCATTACCGAACACTGTACTATGTGAAATGAGCTAGTTGATTCTAGGAATCACTTGCTTTCCTACGAAGAAGGTTGAGTGCAGCAAGTTCAAACTTTCCTACTTTGTGTAATCTAACAAGATGTACAAGTTAGTGGATTCGCCTCATTTCTAAAGTAGTTTTTTAGAAAAGAAACATCTTCAGTATTTAACACTGTACTGTGTGAAATAAGTTAATTCGCTTCTAGGAATCTTTTTTAATTTCTACGAAGAAGGTTGAGTGCAGCAAGTTCAAACTTTCCTTGTTAATTTAATCTAAAAAGATGGCCAGTTAGAAGATTCGCCTCATTTGTAAAGTACTTTGTTGAGAAAACAAACATCTTCATTGCCAAACATTGTACTGTGTGAAATAAGTTCATTCGGTTCTAAAATCAGTTGCTTTCCTACAAGGAAGGTTGAGTGCAGCAAGTTCAAACTTTCCTTGTTAAAGTAATCTGAAAAGAAGCACAACTTAGTAGATTGGCCTCATTTCTAAAGTAGTTTGTTTAGAAAACAAACATCTTCATTACCGAACATTGTACTATGTGAAATGAGCTAGTTCGATTCTAGGAATCACTTGCTTTCCTACGAAGAAGGTTGAGTGCAGCAAGTTCAAACTTTCCTTCTTAATGTAATCTCAAAAGATTGACAACTTAGTAGATTGGCCTCATTTCTAAAGTAGTTTGTTTAGAAAACAAACATCTTCATTACCGAACACTGTACTATGTGAAATGAGCGAGTTCGATTCTAGGAATCACTTGCTTTCCTACGAATAAGGTTGAGTGCAGCAAGTTCAAACTTTCCTACTTTGTGTAATCTAACAAGATGTACAAGTTAGTGGATTCGCCTCATTTCTAAAGTAGTTTTTTTAGAAAAGAAACATCTTCAGTACCGAACACTGTACTGTGTGAAATAAGTTAATTCGCTTCTAGGAATCTTTTTAATTTCTACGAAGAAGGTTGAGTGCAGCAAGTTCAAACTTTCCTTGTTAATTTAATCTCAAAAGATGGCCAAGTTCGTAGATACGCCTCATTTGTAAAGTACTTTGTTGAGAAAACAGACATCTTCATTGCCGAACATTGTACTGCGTGAAATAAGCTCATTCGGTTCTAGGAATCAGTTGCTTTCCTACAAAGAAGGTTGAGTGCAGCAAGTTCAAACTTTCCTTGTTAATGTAATCTGAAAAGATGCACAACTTAGTAGATTGGCCTCATTTCTAAAGTAGTTTGTTTAAAAAACAAATATCGTCATTACCGAACACTGTACTATGTGAAATAAGCTAGTCCGATTCTAGGAATCACTTGCTTTCCTACGAAGAAGGTTGCGTGCAGCAAGTTCAAACTTTCCTACTTTGTGTAATCTAACAAGATGTACAAGTTAGTGGATTCGCCTCATTTCTAAAGTAGTTTCTTTAGAAAAGAAACATCTTCAGAACCGAACACTGTACTGTGTCAAATAAGTTAATTTGCTTCTAGGAATCAGTTTAATTTCTACGAAGAAGGTTGAGTGCAGCAAGTTCAAACTTAACTTGTTAATGTAATCTCAAAAAGATCGCCAACGTTAGAAGATTCGCCTCATTTGTAAAGTACTTTGTTGAGAAAACAAACATCTTCATTGCTGAACATTGTACTGTGTGAAATAAGCTCATTCGGATCTAGGAATCAGTTTAATTTCTACGAAGAAGGTTGAGTGCAGCAAGTTCAAACTTTCCTTGTTAATGTAATCTCAAAAGATGGCCAAGATAGAACATTCGCCTCATTTGTAAAGTACTTTGTTGAGAAAACAAACATCTTCATTGCGAACATTGTACTGTGTGAAATAAGCTCATTCGGTTCTAGGAATCAGTTGCTTTCCTACAAAGAAGTTTGAGTGCAGCAAGTTTAAACTTTCCTTGTTAATGTAATCTGAAAAAGATGCACAACTTAGTAGATGGGCCTCATTTCTAAAGTAGTTTGTTTAGAAAAACAAACATCTTCATTACCGAACACTGTACTATGTGAAATGAGCTAGTTCGGTTCTAGGAATCAGTTGCTTTCCTATGAAGAAGGTTAGTGCAGCAAGTTCAAACTTTCCTACTTAATGTAATCTAACAAGATGTACAAGTTAGTGGATTCGCCTCATTTGTAAAGTAGTTTCTTTTAGAAACAAACATCTTCATTCACCAAACACTGTACTGTGTGGAATAAGTTAATTCGATTCTAGGAATCAGTTTAATTTCTATGAAGAAGGTTGAGTGCAGCAAGTTCAAATTTTCCTTGTTAATGTAATCTGAAAAGATGCACAACGTAGTACATTGGCCTCATTTCTAAAGTAGTTTCTTTAGAAAACAAACATCTTCATTACCGAACACTGTACTATGTGAAATGAGCTAGTTCGATTCTAGGAATCACTTGCTTTCCTACAAAGAAGGTTGAGTGCAGCAATTTCAAACTTTCCTTGTTAATGTAATCTGAAAAGATGCACAACTTAGTAGATTGGCCTCATTCTAAAGTAGTTTGTTTAGAAAACAAACATCTTCATTACCGAACACTGTACTATGTGAAATGAGCTAGTTTGATTCTAGGAATAACTTGCTTTCCTACAAAGAAGGTTGAGTGCAGCAAGTTCAAACTTTCCTACTTTGTGTAATCTAACAAGATGTACAAGTTAGTAGATTCGCCTCATTTCTAAAGTAGTTTCTTTAGAAAAGAAACATCTTCATTACCGAACACTGTACTGTGTGAAATAAGTTAATTAAGGTTCTAGGAATCAGTTTAATTTCTACAAAGAAGGTTGAGTGCAGCAAGTTCAAACTTTCCTTATTAATGTAATCTAAAAAGATGGCCAAGTTAGAAGATTTGCCTCATTTCTAAAGTAGTTTGTTGAGAAAACAAACGTCTTCATTGCCGAACATTGTACTGTGTGAAATAAGCTCATTCGGTTCTAGGAATCAGTTGCTTTCCTACAAAGAAGGTTGAGTGCAGCAAGTTCAAACTTTCCTTGTTAATGCAGTCTAAAAAGATGGCCAAGTTAGTAGATTCGACTCATTTGTAAGGTAGTTTGTTGAGAAAACAAACATCTTCATTGCCAAACATTGTACTGTGTGAAATAAGCTCATTCGCTTCTAGGAATCAGTTGCTTTCCTACAAAGAAGGTTGAGTGTAGCAAGTTCAAACGTTCCTTGTTAATGTAATCTAAAAAGATGCACAATTAGTAGGTTGGACTCATTTCTAAAGTATTTTCTTTAGAAACCAAAATCTTCATTACCCGAACATTTTACTGTGTGAAATAAGTTAATTCGGTTCTAGGAATCAGTTTATTTCCTACAAAGAAGGTTGAGTGCAGCAAGTTCAAACTTTCCTTGGTAATGTAATCTGAAAAGATGCACAACGTTAGTACATTGGCCTCATTTTCTAAAGTAGTTTCTTTAGAAAAGAAACATCTTCAGTACTGAACACTGTACTGTGTGAAATAAGTTAATTCGCTTCTAGGAATCAATTTAATTTCGACGAAGAAGGTTGAGTGCAGCAAGTTCAAACTTTCCTTGTTAATGTAATCTCAAAAGATGGCCAAGTTAGATGATTCGGCTCATTTGTAAAGTACTTTGTTGAGAAAACAAACATCTTCATTGCCGAACACTGTACTGTGTGAAATAAGCTCATTCGGTTCTAGGAATCAGTTGCTTTCCTACAAAGAAGGTTGAGTGCAGCAAGTTCAAACTTTCATTGTTAATGTAAACCATAAAGATGGCCAAGTTAGTCGATTAGACTCGTTTGTAAAGTAGTTTGTTGAGAAAACAAACATCTTCATTGCCGAACATTGTACTGTGTGAAATAAGCTCATTCGGTTCTAGGAATCAGTTGCTTTCCTACAAAGAACGTTGAGTGCAGCAAGTTCAAACTTTCCTTGTTAATGTAATCTGAAAAGATGCACAACTTAGTAGATTGGCCTCATTTTCTAAATTAGTTTGTTTGAAAACAAACATCTTCATTACGAACACTGTACTATGTGAAATGAGCTAGTTCGATTCTAGGAATCAGTTGCTTTCCTACAAAGAAGGTTGAGTGCAGCAAGTTCAAACTTTCCATGTTAATGTAATCTGAAAAGATGCACAACGTAGTACATTGGCCTCATTTCTAAAGTAGTTTCTTTAGAAAAGGAACATCTTCAGTACCGAACAGTATACTGTGTGAAATAAGTTAATTCGGTACTAGGAATCAGTTTCATTTCTCTGAAGAAGGTTGAGTGCAGCAAGTTCAAACTTTCCTTTTTAATGAAATCTCAAAAGATGGCCAAGTTAGAAGATTCGCCTCATTTGTAAAGTACTTTGTTGAGAAAAACAAACATCTTTATTGCCCAACATTGTACTGTGTCAA
>JAEOAD010000210.1:0-37831 GCA_036365145.1 Orientallactaga sibirica
AGAGAAGCGGGAGGCGGAGCCTGAGGGAGGGCGGCGGGGGCGTCTGCAGCCCACCTTGGCGTGGCAACGAGCTCCCTGTGTGCTGTCGTGGTCGTCGTCCCTCGGCCCTAACCGCGTCTCTTGGATTGAAGCTGAATGGAAAACGAATGAGGAACCGAAGGGTTCATGTTGCTGGAGATTCGTGGCCGGCGAGGTGAAGGCCAGGTGTGGACTACGCGGCGTGGTGTGAACCGGCGTGGGCGGCGCTGAGAGCAAGGTAGCCAGTGGCTCATGGCTAAGGGCGTGTGCTCGGCCTGGTGGACGTTTTCGCAGGTGTCTCCCTGGCTGTGGGCTGAGAAAGGAAAGCGACAAAGACAGGGTGAAGCGGTCCCAGGCCCGCCCAGCTACTCAGTGGACTGAGCGAATCGTGGCAGAAGTGGTAGGTTGGATTGTTGTTGAAATGCAGGAGCAAGGGTGGAAAGGGGTTGGTGCGTGGCGGTGAGTGTGTGTGTGTGTGTGTGTTTGAGTCTGAGTGTGGGGGTATTGGCTGGAGTGCGTGTGGGTGTGGGTGTGAGTGTAGAGGTGTTGGTGGCAGAGAGGATGGGTGGCAGGTGAGCAGGGGTGAGGTGTGGTGCAGAGAAGGTGTGTTGAAGGGAGGCTGAGGAGGCAGGGTGTGTGAGTGAGGCGGGGAGGGGAGGTTGTAGGAAGTTAGGTTGTGTTGTGTGTGTTAGTGTTTGAAGTGTGTGGTGCAGTTGTGCAAAAGCGGTGGGAAGAAAATGTGTAGCCCAGGCTGGCCTCGAACTCCTGATCCTCCTGCCTCCGCCTCTTCAGCAATATCCTACCGGCGTGCGCCACAACCGGCAGCAGACCAGCCGCTCCGGCTCTATTCGAGGACACCGGAGCTTGACGACCGCCCAGACACCGCCCACCGCCCGCGCCCGCCCCAATGGCTCCAGCACAACCGCCCCGCATCCCGGACGCCCGGCACCAGCAACGCCTCGCCCCACTCTCCGCTCAACACACACACACTCACACGCACCAACACACACACACAAACCACCTCCTCGCTCAACAAACACAACGCCCCCACACCCCGCCGCTGCCCGACAACACGCCGCACGCCTCGCAGCCTCTGCCACACCGCTGCCACCTCCTCCTCCCTCGCCCTCCTGCTAGGCCCCTGCACCTCCACCCCCACCTGCGGCCTCCTCACCTCCCTCTTGGCCCCTCAGCTACGTGCCCACACCCCAAGGCCAGGACACTTGTCTCAGCACTCCACGCCACTCGGACACTTCACAAACCGCGCCTTTCACACTTCTCTCTCTCCCGCTACTTCACTCCACTCCCACTCCCTCCTCCTCCACCGGCTCTGTGCAAACCCACAGACGCCACGGCACCTCCTCGCTCCTCCCAACCGACAGGGTGCCAGCCAGCTCCCGCCGGCGCACGACGTGGGACACGGGAACTAGCGAGGGCCAAGGCATCCACGAACACTGGGACTGATGGACCCTGTCATCAGCGTGTGGCTCACTGCACCATATGAAGGCAGCCGGGAGAACGGGCAGGATGGAGGGGAGAGCAAGCAGTATTGCACGCTGCGGCCCCATCTTGGCTGCGGGCATGGTGGTGGGGCGGAGAGGTCCTTCTGGTCCCAGAACACCAGCCCTCGTCAGCTCTCCTCTCCCCCCCATATGGTAGGCGCCCACCGGCTCGGTGTACACCCTAACAGGAAGAAGCTCTAGGTTTCCCGTACAGAAATGGGATCAGGATTTCCATGCGAGCACCAGTGCCTAGACCTGGGCCGTGCCGGGCCTGGGCCTGGGCCTGGGCCTGGGCCTGAGCCTGGACCCGGGCCTAGGGGTGGGCCCAGGCCTGGACCCTGCTCTCCTGTAAGGTTGGAGAGCTGGACCTCCATGGGATCTCAGTGAGGGCAGACACTTTTCTTGGACAGCTGGTGTGGGGACACCTCTCACCAGGCAGCATGGCCCAGGGCACGATGAGTCTTGCTGGTGGAGCAGGGAAGAAGGCTGGCTGCCTGAGGGAGGGACAGAGTCCACCAAACCCAAAGCACACCAAGGGAACACCAAAGGGACCCAGCTGGTGTCCTTGCAACCAATCGGCGACCCTAGGGAGCAGGATCAGACATGCAAGTCACCAGGCTTTTCTTTGCTGAGTGTCTATCTTCCTTTCAGCTACTCTACAGGGTGAGGCATGAAGTTGTCGCTCTCAGGACACCAGAGCCAATTCGGACAACTCAAAGAAAGAAATCAGAGACAGAGAGAGAGAGAGAGAGAGAAAGAGAGAGGAAATGAAAGCTAGACTGCAAACATGAGGAATCAGGCCTGTGTCTCACCCCATTAATCTCAGCACTGGAAGGCAGAGAGCTAGGAGGATAACCAAAGAGTTCAAGGCACCCTGAGACTACATATTGAATTCGGGTCTATGCTTGGGCTGGAGACTCCCCTTTCAAGCAAGCAAGCAAAGAAAGCAAGCAAGCAGGCAGGCAAACAGGCAGGCAGGCAGGCAAGCCAACAAGGAAGCAAGCAAGCAAGCAAGCAGAGAAAGAATCACAGGAAGACACAGAATGGAAGGAAGGCAAGAAAAAGCACGTTTGGGGCTCTTGGACTGTTCAATCGACCACTGGGCAGTTAGTGACAGGAGAATCCCGAACTATCGGCCAGCTTGAACCAAATGGCAGCATAAGAGTTTGGGGCAGTGGGGTGACTTTGTGAGGCAGGCCCTGCCTCCAAACACTATCTGAGCGCGGTCAGGAAGTGGCAGGAGATCGGCCCCTTCAGGCCAGCCGGACCTAAATGGCAACACGCAAGTGTCCGTCATTCCCGACGGCAGACCACCTCGAAAAGTGGCCCCGGTCCCAGGCGGGACCTGGAGCTACCTACTACCTCCGAAAATGACATTCTGGGCTGATTCTAGGAGTCCTAGGCCAATGATCCCCCCCATTCGACCTTCTCTAAAGACATTGTTTGTTCATTCGTTGAACTAATGGACACACGTACCTCCTACCTCATTTCTTCGGCCAGTCCATCCATCCTTCTGGAAACCTATGGTGTGCATTGCCTCTTGGGCTGTGTTAAATCCCATTGTCCTGTACGGCCCGTGCCCATTTTCCTGTCTTCTTCTCTTCTCTTCGTTGCTCTGCTCTGCTCTGCTCTGCTCTTTTTGCTGCTCTTCAAAATCTCTTTCTCTTCAGGACCCTTAGGCACTTCCTTGGAGGACACCACCCCTCTTCTCAAGCTCTGACAGACCGCTTGCCAGTCGGATCCAGCCAACGGCAGTCGGTCTCCTGTAAACCCTACCCCCACCGCACCTGTGGGCGGACCACCAAACCCAGGCCTCTGCCCGCCACCTGTGTCCCAAAGTCTTGGAACAACTCCCCCATCGGCCAGAGGGCCTGCGCAGCACCCACCGCCGGCCGCCCACCTCAGTACCTTGCCAGGCAGCTGGGAGTTTCGGCCAGGGGAGCTGGGGCGGCTCTGGCGGTTGTTGAAGCCTCCCGAGGAGCCAGGCCCCTCGACCACGATGGCCTGAGGCTTTGGCAGGGCGGGTGATGCCAGGCCCTGCCACGACAAGAGTTCTTCTGGAGTCACTCTGTCCCATAGGCACAGGTGTTTCCGACAGGACAATCTTGTCTGGCCTTCTGCTTACCCCTCCCTGCCGGCCCGAGAACTCCAGACTCCCGGTGGGATCTTCCACCATGTCCTGAAGGCGGCGGCGGGCTCTCAGCCCCTTTGACCCCTCCTGGAGTGGTTCCTGCAAAGGCAGTGTGGGACGGGAGGAGAGGCGGCTCGGTGGCGGCCCAGAAGGGTGATGTCTCCCAGGGAGAGGAGGTCGAACCCGTCCCTGAGCACCCAGGGTCCAGCTCACAAAGCTCTGCGAGGGTGACAGCCACAGCGCCCTGGGCTCCTGCCCTGTCTCGTGGAGGCCGAGGCCAGAGTCTTCCAAAAAGCCGGGTGAAGATAGGCTCTTGCTGGCAGGGCCTGAGACTGGTAGCGGTGACATGGGGCCAACGTTTCCAAAGAGTACCTTCTTAGCTAAAGAATAGCTCAGGGCCGCAGGTGGGAGGAAGGGTGAGAGGAGCAGGAGGAGGAGGAGGAGGAGGAGGGCGTAGACAAGGAGGAGGGGAAGGGAGACGTGGAGGAGGAAGGGCAGGACAGGACGGCCTGGAAGCGGAGAAAAATGGCCAGGTGGCCTTCTAAGGCCCAAAGGAGCGTTCACGAGAAGGGGCGGCGGACAGGGCGAGCCCAGGCAGGAGAGAAGAGGGACAAACTCGTGGGGCCTAGGCAGGCGTGGGATGGAAGAAGATGCTGGGAAAAGCGCCTCTCTCTTTGGCGCGTGTGTCTCCTGGAGCCTCCCGGCGCTCACACAGCTCAGCTCAGAGAGCGGGAAGCGAGCCTGAGGGAGGGCGACGGGGACGTCGCTGGCCCACCTGCGGCGTGGCAGCAGGGCTCCCTGTGTGCTGCCGGCGTCGTCGTCCCTCAGCCCTGGCAGCGTCTCTTGGATTGAAGCTGAATGGAAAACCAATGAGGAACCGAAGAATTGCATGTTTGCTGGAGACTAGGTGGCCCGGCATGCAAAGGTGCGAAGGCCAGGTGTGGACTGCGCAGCGTGGTGAAGACCAGCGTGGCGGCGCTGAGGCAGGAGGTGGCCAGTGGCTCGTGGCTAAGAAGGGCGTGTGCATCGGCCTGGTGGGCGTTTCCCTTGGTGTCTCCTGACTGTGGGCTGAAGGAAGGCGAAGCAAGGCGGGGTAAGCGGTCCCCCAAGCCCGCCCAGCCCACTCAGTGGACTGAGCAGATGCGTGGCTTGGGGGGTGGTGGTGGGTTGGATTGTTGTTGAAATGCAGGAGCAAGGGTGGGCCAAGAAAGGGTTGGTGCGTGGCGGTGTGTGTGTGTGTGTGTGTGTTTGAGTGCAGTGTGAGGGTATTGGCTGGAGTGCGTGTGGGTGTGGGTGTGAGTGTAGGGTGTTGGTGAGCAGAGGATGGGTGGCAGGTGAGCAGGGGTGAGGGTGTGGTTTGCAGAAGGTGTGTTGAAGGAAGGCTGAGGAGGCAGGGTGTGTGAGTGAAGGCGGGGAGGGGAGGTTGTAGGAAGTTAGGTTGTGTTGTGTGTGTTAGTGTTTGAAGTGTGGTGCGGTTGTGCAAAGCGGTGGGAAGAAAATGTGCCCAGCCCAGGCTGGCCTCCGAACTCCTGATCCTCCTGCCTCCGCCTCTTCAGCAATATCCCGGCGGCGCCACCACAACCGGCAGGAGACCGAGCCGCTCGGCTCTATTCGAAGGACACCGGGCTTGACGTCACCCAGACACGCCCACCCCACCCCCCCGCCCGCCCGCCGCCCGCCCGCCCCAATGGCTCCAGCACAACCGCCCCCACATCCCGGACGCCCAGCGCCCACAACGCCTCCTCGCTCGCCTCTCCGCTCAACACACACCTGCGCACCACGCACCAACACACACACAAACCACCTCCTGCGCTCAACTTCACCCAGCGCCCACACCCCGCCGCTGCCCGACAACACGCCGCACGCGCCCTCTTGGCCGCTGCCACCTACACCTCCCTCCTCCCTCCCTCGCCCTCCTGCTAGGCCCGCCTGCACCTCCACGCACCCCCCACCTGCAGCCTCCTCACCCTCCCTCTTGGGCCCTCAGCTACGTGCCCACACCCCAAGGCCCAGGACACTTGTCTCAACACTCACGCCACTCGGACACTTCACAAACTTCACCTTTCACACTTCTCTCTCTCTCGCTACACTCACTCCTCCACTCCCACTCCACCCGGCTCTGTACGGGCCCTGAACGCCACGGCACCCGCACGCCTCGCTCCTCCCAACCGACGGGGTGCCAGCCAGCTCTCCGCCGAGCGCGACGTGGGACACGGGAACTAGCGAGGGGCCAAGCTGGCATCCACGAACACTGGGACCCCGATGGACCCTGTCACATCAGCGTGTGGCTCTTGCACCATAGAAGGCAGCCGGGAGAACGGGCAGGATGGAGGGGAGAGCAAGCAGTGTGTGCACGCTGCGGACCCATCTTGGCTGGGCATGGTGGTGGGGGGCGGGAGGTCCTTCTGGTCCCCAGAACACCAGCCCTCGTCCAGCTCTCCTCTCCCCATATGGTAGGCGCCCACCGGCTCGGTGTGCACTAACAGGAAGAAGCTCTAGGTTTCCCGTACAGAAATGGGATCAGGATTTCCATGCGAGCACCGGTGTGCCCTAGACCTGGGCCGTGCCTGGGCCTGAGCCTGGGCCTGGGCCTGGGCCTGGGCCTGAGCCTGGACCCGGGCCTAGGGTGGGCCCGGGCCTGGACCCTGCTCTCCTGTAAGGTTGGAGGCTGGACACTCACAGAGGTCAGTGAGGGCAGACGGCTTTTCTTGGACAGCTGGGTGGGGACACCCCTCTCACCAGGCAGCATGGCCCCAGGGCGCGATGAAGTCTTGCTGGTGGAGCAGGGAAGGAAGGCTGGCTGCCTGAGGGAGGACAGGTCCCACAAACCGGCACACACCAAGGGAACACCAAAGGACCCAGCTGGTGTCATATACAACCAATCGGCCGGCTAAGGAGCGGGATCAGACATGCAAGTCTAAGCTTTTTCTTTGCTGAGTGTCTATCTTCCCTTTCAGCTACTCTACAGGGTGAGGCATGAAGTTGTCGCTCTCAGGACACCAAAGGCCAATTCGGACAACTCAAAGAAAGAAATCAAGAGACAGAGAGAGAGAGAGAGAGAGAAAATGAAAGCTAGACTGCAAACATGAGAATCCAGGCCAGTGTCTCACCCCATTAATCTCAGCACTGGAAGGCAGAGGCTAGGAGGATAACCAGGTTCAGGCCACCCTGAGACTACATATTGAATTCAGGTCTATGCTTGGGCTAGGGACTCCCCTTTCCAGAAAACAAGCTAGCAAAAGGACAGGCAGGCAAGCAGGCAGGCAAGCAGGCAGGCAGGCAGGCAAGCAAGCAAGGAAGCAAGCAAGCAAGCAGCAAGCAGAGAAAGAAGAATCACAGGAAGACACAGAATGGAAGGAAGGCAAAGAAAAAAAGCACGTTTGGGGCTCTTGGACTGTTATCCTGGCCACTGGGCAGTTAGTGACAGGAGAATCCCGGAACTATCCAGGCCAGCAGACAAATGGCAGCATAAGAGTTTGCAGGGCAGTCGGGGTGACTTTGTGAGGCAGGCCCTGCCTCCAACTATCTGAGCACGGTCCAGAGTGGCGAGATCCCCGGCCCCTTCAGGCCAGCCGGACCTAAATGGCAACACGCAAGTGTCCACGTCATTCCTGACGGCAGACCACCTCGAAAAGTGGCCCGGTCCCAGGCAGGACCTCTGAGCGCTACCTACCTACCTCGAAAATGACATTCTGGGCTGATTCTAGGAGTCCTAGGCCAATGATGATCCCCCTCCATTGGCCTTCTCTAAGACATTGTTCATTCTCGTTGAACTAATGGACACCGTACCTCTACCTCATTTCTTGGCCAGTCCATCCATCCTTCTGAAACCTATGGTGTGCATTGCCCTCTTGGGCTGTGTTAAATCCCATTGTCCTGTACCGGCCCGTGCCCACATTTTCCTGTCTTCTTCTCTTCGCTCTGCTCTGCTCTGCTCTGCTCTGCTCTTTTTGCTCTGCTCTTCAAATCTCTTTCTCTTCTAAAGGACCCTCATAGGCACTTCCTTGGAGGACACAGGCCCCTCTTCTCAAGCTCTGCGGCACCCCGCTTGCCAATCGGATCCAGCCAACGGCGGTGGTCTCCTGTAAACCCACTACCCCCACCGCACCTGTGGGCTTGGACCTGAAGCCCAGGCCTCTGCCCGCCACCTGTGTCCCAAAGTCTTGGGAACAACTCCCCCATCGGCCAGAGGGCCACTGCAGCACCCCACGCCCGGCGCCACCTCAGTACCTTGCCAGGCAGCTGGGGTGCGGCCTTAGGGCTACTGGGGACACTCTGCGGTTGTTGAAGCCTCCCGGGAGCCAGGCCCTCGACCACGATGTGGCCTGAGGCTTTGGCAGGGGCGGGTGATGGCCAGGCCCTGCCGGGGACAGAGTTCTTCTGGGTCGGCTCTGTCCCGCCAGAGCCCAGGTGTTTCCCGACAGGACAATCTTGTCTGGCCTTCCACCCCTCCCTGCCCGGCCCGAGAACTCCAGACTCCCGGTGAATCTTAGCTACCGCTGTCCTGAGGCCGGCCGGCGGGCTCTCAGAGCCCAGCCCCCTCCTGGAGTGGTTCCTGCAAAGGCAGTGTGGGGCGGGGAGGAGGCGGCTCGGTGGCGGCCAGAAGGGTGATGTCTCCCAGGGAGGAGGGTCCCAGCCGTCTGAGCACCCAGGGTCCCGGCTCACAAAGCTCTGCGAGGGGTGACAGCCACAGCCCTGGGCTCCTGCCCCTGTCTCGTGGAGGCGAGGCCCGAGTCTTCCCAGAGCCGGGTGAAGATGGGCTCTTGCTGGCAGGGCCTGAGACTGGTAGCGGTGACATAGGGGCCAACGTTTCCAAAGAGTACCTTCTTAGCTAAGGAATAGCTCAGGGACGCAGGTGGGAGGAAGGGGGTGAGAGGAGCAGGAGGAGGAGAGGAGGAGGAGGGCGTAGAGAAGGAGAAGGAGGAAGGAAGGAAGGCGTGGAGGAGGAGGCAGGACAGGAGCCGGCCTGGAGCGGAAAATGGCGGCAGGTGGCCTTCTAAGGCCCAAAGGGGCGTTCACGAGAAGGGGGCTGGACGGACAGGGCAGGCAGGAGAGAAGAGGACAAACTCGTGGGAGCCTAGGCTTGGCGTGGGATGGAAGAAGATGCTGGCGCCTCTCTCTTTGGCTGTCTCCTCAGGCCTCGGCGCTCACACAGCTCAGCTCAGAGAAGAGCGGGAAGGCGGGCCTGAGGGAGGGCGGCGGGAACGTGCGGCCCACCGCGCGTGCAAGCGGGAGCTCCTGTGTGCTGTCGGCGTGCGCCGTCCCTCAGCCCTGGCGGCGTCTCTTGGATTTGAAGCTGAATGGAAAACCGAATGAGGGCCCGAAGGAATTGCATGTTTGCTGGGCTAGGTGGCCCGGCATGGGTGCGAGCCAGGTGTGGACTGCGCAGCGTGCGGTGACCCCAGGCGTGGGCGGCGCTGAGGCAGAGGTGGCCAGTGGCTCATGGCTAGAAGGGCGTGTGCATCGGCCTGGTGGACGTTCCCTTGAGTGTCTCCCTGACTGTGGGCTGAGAAGGAAAGGCGAAGCAAAGGCGGGGTGAAGCGGTCCCAGGCCCTTAGCCCACTCAGTGGACAAGCAGTCTGCGTGGCTTGGGGGTGTGGTGGGTTGGATTGTTGTTGAAATGCAGAACAGGGTGGACGAAGGGTTGGTGCGTGGCGGTGAGTGTGTGTGTGTGTGTGTGTTTGAGTGCAGTGTGAGGGTATTGGCTGGAGTGCGTGTGGGTGTGGGTGTGAGGTAGAGGGGTGTTGGTGAGCAGGATGGGTGGCAGGTGAGCAGGGTGAGGTGTGGTGCAGAGAAGGTGTGTTGAAGGGAAGGCTGAGGAGGCAGGGTGTGTGAGTGAAGAGGGGAGGGGAGGTTGTAGGAAGTTAGGTTGTGTTGTGTGTTAGTGTTTGAAAAGTGTGTGGTGCGGTTGTGCAAAAGCGGTGGGAAAATGTAGCCAGGCTGGCCTCAGGCTCCTGATCCTCCTGCCGCCTCTTAAGCAATATCCTACCGGCGTGCGCCACCACAACCGGCAGGAGACCGAGCCGCTCGGCTCTATTCGAAGGACACCAGGCTTGACGTCACCGGGCAACACGCCCACCCCCCGCCCGCCGCCCGCCCGCCCGCCCCAATGGCTCCAACACAACCGCCCCGCATCCCGGACGCCCAGCGCCCACAACGCCTCGCTCGCCCACTCTCCGCTCAACACACACACCTGCACACTCGCACCACGCACCAACACACACAAACCACCTCCTGCGCTCCTTCGCAACGCGCCCACACCCCGCCGCTGCCCGACAACACGCCGCACGCGCCCTCTCGCGGCCGCTGCCACACTGCACTCCTCCTCCCTCCCTCCCTCGCCCTCCTGCTAGGCCACGCCTGCACCTCCACCCCCACCTGCAGCCTCCTCACCCTCCCTCTTGGGCCCTCAGCTACGTGCCCACACCCCAGAGCCAGGACACTTGTCTCAGCACCTCACGCCACTCGGACACTTCACAAACTTAGCACCTTTCACACTTCTCTCTCTCCTGTGCTTCTCCACTCCACTCCACTCCCACTCCACCGGCTCTGTGCAAACCCACAGACGCCACGGCACCCTGCACCTCGCTCCTCCCAACCGACAGGGTGCCAGCCAGCTCCCGCCGAGCGCACGACGTGGGACACGGGGAACTAGCGAGGAGCCAAGCTGGCATCCGCGAACACTAGGACCCCGATGGACCCTGTCATCAGCGTGTGGCTCACTGCACCATATGAAGGCAGCCGGAGAACGGGCAGGATGGAGGAGAGCAAGCAGTGTGTGCGCGCTGCGGACCCATCTGCCAGCTGGGCATGGTGGTGGGGGAGAGTCGCTAGTCCCAGAACACCAGCCCTCGTCCAGCTCTCCTCCCCATATGGTAAAGCGCCCACCGGCTCAGTGTGCACACACTAACAGGAAAAAGCTCTGGTTTCCCCGTACAGAAATGGGATCAGGATTTCCCATAGATGGCAGGTGAGTGCCTAGACCTGGGCCGTGGGCCGGGGCTGGGCCTGGGCCTGGGCCTGGGCTGAGCCTGGACCCGGGCCTAGGGGTGGGCGGGCCTGGACCCTGCTCTCCTGTGAGGTTGGAGGCTGGACACTCATGGAGATCTCAGTGAGGGCAGGCCTTTTCTTGGACAGCTGGGTGGGGACACCCCTCTCACCAGGCAGCATGAAAAGCAGGGCACGATGAAGTCTTGCTGGTGGAGCAGGAAGGAGGCTGGCTGCCTGAGAGGACAGGTCCACCCAAACAAGCACACACCAAGGAACACCAAAGGGACCCAGCTGGTGTCCTTATACAGACAATCGGCCGGCCCTAAGGGCATGGGATCAGACATGCAAGTGCCAGGCTTTTCTTTGCTGAGTGTCTATCTTCCCTTTCAGCTACTCTACAGGGTGAGGCATGAAGTTGTCCGCTCTCAGGACACCAGAGCCAAGCCGGACAACTCAAAGAAAGAGAAATCAGACAGACAGAGAGAGAGAGAGGAAATGAAAGCTAGACTGCAAACATGAGAATCAGGCCTGGTGTCTCACCCCATTAATCTCAGCACTGGAAGGCAGAGAGAGCTAGGAGGATAACCAAGAGTTCAAGGCCACCCTGAGACTACATATTGAATTCGGGTCTATGCTTGGGCTAGGGCTCCCCTTTCAGAAAGCAAGCAAGCAAGAAAGCAAGCAAGCAGGCAGGCAAACAGGCAGGCAGGCAAGGCAGGAAGCCAAGCAAGCAAGCAAACAAGCAAGCAAGCAAGCAGAGAAAGAATCACAGGAAGACACAGAATGGAAGGAAGGCAAAGAAAAAGCACGTTTGGGGCTCTTGGACTGTTATCTGACCACTGGGCAGTTAGTGACAGGAGAATCCCGGAACTATCAGGCCAGCTTAGACCAAATGGCAGCATAAGAGTTTGCAGGGCAGTGGGGTGACTTTGTGAGGCAGGCCCTGCCTCCAAACACTATCTGAGCACGGTCAGGAAGTGGCAGGAGATCGGCCTTCAGGCCAGCTGGGACCTCGTGGCAACAACGCAGAGTGTCCGTCATTCCCCTGACGGCAGACCACCTCGAAAGTGGCCCCGGTCCCAGGCAGGACCTATGGAGCTACCTACCTACCTCCCGAAATGACATTCTGGGCTGATTCTAGGAGTCCCTAGGCCAATGATGATCCCCTCCATTCGACCTTCTCTAAGACATTGTTCATTCTCGTTGAACTAATGGACACGTACCTCTACCTCATTTCTTGACGGTCCATCCATCCTTCTGGAAACCTATGGTGTGCATTGCCCTCTTGGGCTGTGTTAAATCCCATTGTCCTGTACCGGCCCGTGCCCACATTTTCCTGTCTTCTTCTCTTTGCCGTTGCTCTGCTCTGCTCTGCTCTGCTCTTTTTGCTCTGCTCTTCAATCTCTTTCTCTTCAGGGACCCTTAGGCACTTCCTTGGAGGACCTGGCCCCTCTTCTCAGCTCAAGGCAGACCGCTTGCCAGTCGGATCCAGCCAACAGACGGTCGGTCTCCTGTAAACCCACTACCCCCCGCACCTGAGGCTTGGACCGCAAACCCAGGCCTCTGCCCGCCACCTGTGTCCCAAAGTCTTGGGAACAACTCCCCATCAGCCAGAGGGCCACCGCAGCACCCCACACGCCGCATTCACCTCAGTACCTTGCCAGGCAGCTGGGGTTTCTGACCTTGGGGCTACTGGGGACACTCTGCGGGTTGTTGAAGCCTCCCGAGGAGCCAGGCCTGCGACCCGATGTGGCCTGAGGCCTGGCAGGCGGGTGATGGCCAGGCCCTGCCACGACAGAGTTCTTCTGGGTCCTCTGTCCCTTGAGCTGAGGTGTTTCCCACGACGGACAATCTTGTCTGGCCTAAACACCCCTCCTGCCGCCCGGGAACTCCAGACTCCCCGGTAGTTCTTCTTCCACCGCTGTCCTGAAGGCCGGCGGCAGGCTCTCAGAGCCACTGACCCCTCCTGGAGTGGTTCCTGCAAGGCAGTGTGGGACGGGAGGAGGAAGCGGCTCAGTGGCGGCCAGAAGGGTGATGTCCCAGGGGGAGAGGAGGGTCCAGACCGTCAGGCACCCAGGGTCCAGCTCACAAAGCTCTGCGCGAGGGTGACAGCCACAGCCCCTGGGCTCCTGCCCTGTCTCGTGGAGGGCGAGGCCCGAGTCTTCCAGAGCCGGGTGAAGATGGGCTCTTGCTGGCAGGGCCTGGAGACTGGTAAAAGCGGTGACATGGGGGCCAACGTTTCCAAAGTACCTTCTTAGCTAAGGAATAGGCTCAGGGGCGCGGGTGGGAGGAAGGGGTGAGAGGGCAGGAGGAGGAGAGGAGGAGGAGGACGTGAGAGGAGAAGGAGGAAGGAAGGCGTGGAGGAAGGCAGGACAGGACCCGGCCTGGAAGCGGAAAATGGCGGCAGGTGGCCTTCTAAGGCCCAAGGGGGCGTTCACGAGAAGGGACGACGGACAGGACAGCGAGGCAGGAGAGAGAGGACAAACTCGTGGGGCCTAGGCTTGGCGTGGGATGGAAGAAGATGCTGGGAAAACGCCTCTCTCTTTGGCGTGTCTCTGGAGCCTCCCGGCGCTCACACAGCTCAGCTCAGAGAAGGCGGGAGCGGAGCCTGAGGGAGGACGGCGGGAACGTGCGCGGCCCACTGCAGCGGCGTGGCGGGAGCTCCTGTGTGCTGTCGGTGTGCGTCGTCCCTCAGCCTGGCGTCTCTTGGATTGAAGCTGAATGGAAAACCGGTGGGGAACCCGAAGGGTGCATGTTTGCTGGAGACTAGGTGGCCCGGCATGGAGTGCGAGGCAGGTGTGGACTGCGGCAGCGTGTGCAGTGAACCCCGCGTGGGCGGCGCTGAGGCAGGAGGTGGCCAGTGGCTCGTGGCTAAGAGGGACGTGTGCATCGGCCTGGTGGGCGTTTCCTGGTGTCTCCCTGACTGTGGGCTGAGAAGGAAGGCGAAGCAAAGACGGGTGAAGCGGTCCCAGGCCCCCCAGCCCACTCAGTGGACTGAGCAGATGCGTGGCTTAGGGAGTGGTGTGGTTGGATTGTTGTTGAAATGCAGGAGCAAAGAGGTGGACGAAAGGGTTGGTGCGTGGCGGTGGGTGTGTGTGTGTGTGTGTGTGTTTGAGTGCGAGTGTGAGGATTGGCTGGAGTGCGTGTGGGTGTGGGTGTGAGTGTAGAGGTGTTGGTGAGCAGAGGATGGGTGGCAGGTGAGCAGGGTGAGGGGTGTGGTGCAGAGAAGGTGTGTTGAAGGGAAGGCTGAGGGAGGCAGGGTGTGAGTGAAGGCAGGGGAGGGAGGTTTAGGAAGTTAGGTTGTGTTGTGTGTTAGTGTTTGAAGTGTGTGGTGCGGTTGTGCAAAAGCGGTGGGAAGAAAATGCATAGCCCAGGCTGGCCTCCGAACTCCTGATCCTCCTGCCTCCGCCTCTTCAGCAATATCCTACCGGCGTGCGCCACCACAACCGGCAGGAGGAGCAGCCGCTCCGGCTCTATTCGAAGGACACCGGAGCGGCGTCACCCAGACACGCCCACCCCCCACCGCCCGCCCGCCCGCCGCGCCCGCCCGCCCCAATGGCTCCAACACAACCGCCCCCGCATCCCGGACGCCCGGCGCCCACAACGCCTCGCTCGCCCCCTCTCCGCTCAACACACACCTGCACACTCGCACCGCACCAACACACACACACAAACCCCTCCTGCGCTCAACTTCCCCAACGCGCCCCACCCTGCCCGCCCGACAACGCCGCACGCGCGCCCTCGCGGCCGCTGCCACCACCGCACTCCTCCCCTCCCTCCTCCCTCGCCCTCCTGCTAGCCCCACGCCTGCACTCACCACCCCACCTGCAGCCTCCTCACCCTCCCTCTTGGGCCCTCAGCTACGTGCTGCCCCACCCCAAGGCCAGGACACTTGTCTCAGCACTCACGCCACTCGGACACTTCCACAAACTTCGCACCTTTCACACTTCTCTCTTCTCTCTCTCCACGCTCCCTCCCCTCCACTCCCTCCCACTCCACCGGCTCTGTGCAAACCCACAGACGCCACGGCACCGCACGCCTCGCTCCTCCCAACCGACAGGGTGCCAGCCAGCTCCCCGCCAGCGCACGACGTGGGACACGGGAACTAAGCGAGGGGCCAAGCTGGCATCCACGAACACTGGGACCCCGATGGACCCTGTCATCAGCGTGTAGCTCTGCACCATATGAAAGGCAGCCGGGAGAACGGGCAGGATGGAGGAGAGCAAGCAGTGTGCACTGCGGCCCCATCTTGCTGCGGGCATGGTGGTGGGGCGGAGAGTCCCTTCTGGTCCCAACACCAGCCCTCGTCCAGCTCTCCTCTCCCCATATGGTAAGGCGCCCACCGGCTCGGTATGCACTAACAGGAAGAAGCTCTAGGTTTCCCGTACAGAAATGGGATCAGGATTTCCATGCGGCACCAGGTGCCTAGACCTGGGCCCCGTGCCCGGGCCTGGGCCTGGGCCTGGGCCTGGGCCTGGGCCTGGACTGGACCGGGCCTAGGGGTGGGCGGGCCTGGACCCTGCTCTCCTGTAAGGTTGGAGGCTGGACACTCATGGGATCTCAGTGAGGGCAGACACTTTTCTTGGACAGCTGGGTGGGGACCCTCTCACCAGGCAGCATGGCCCAGGGCGCGATGGTCTTGCTGGTGGAGCAGGGAAGGAAGGCTGGCTGCCTGAGGAGGGACAGGTCCCACCCAAACAAAGCACACACCAAGGGAACACCAAAGGGACCCAGCTGGTGTCCTTATACAACCAATCGGCAGGCCCTAAGGAGGCACTTGGGATCAGACATGCAAGTCACCAGGCTTTTCTTTGCTGAGTGTCTATCTTCCTTTCAGCTACTCTACAGGGTGAGGCAGCCAAAGTTGTCGCTCTCAGGACACCAGAGCCATTCGGACAACTCAAAGAAAAGAGAAATCAAGAGACAGAGAGAGAGAGAGAGAGAGAGAGAGAAATGGCTAGACTGCAAACATGAGAATCAGGCCTGGTGTCTCACATTAATCTCAGCACTGGAAGGCAGAGAGGCTAGGAGGATAACCAAGAGTTCAAGGCCACCCTGAGACTACGTGAATTCCGGGTCTATGCTTGGGCTAGAGACTCCCCTTTCCAGAAAGCAAGCAAGCAAGAAAGCAAGCAAGCAGGCAGGCAAACAGGGCAGGCAGGCAGGCAAGCCAGCAAGGCAAGCAAGCAAGCAAGCAAGCAGAGAAAGAATCACAGGAAGACACAGAATGGAAGGAAGGCAAGAAAAAGCACGTTTGGGGCTCTTGGACTGTTCAATCTGACCACTGGGCAGTTAGTGACAGGAGAATCCCACGGAACTATCAGGCCAGCTTGAACCAAATGGCAGCATAAGAGTTTGCAGGGCAGTCGGGGTGACTTTGTGAGGCAGGCCCTGCCTCCAAACACTATCTGAGCACGGTCAGGAAGTGGCAGGAGATCCCGGCCCCTTCCAGGCCAGCCGGACCTAAATGGCAACGCGCAAGTGTCACGTCATTTCCTGACGGCAGACCACCTCGAAAAGTGGCCCGGTCCCAGGCAGGACCTATGGAGCTACCTACCTACCTCCGAAAAATGACATTCTGGGCTGATTCTAGGAGTCCTAGGCCAATGATGATCCCTCCATTCGACCTTCTCTAAGACATTGTTCATTCTCGTTGAACTAATGATTATACCTCCTACCTCATTTCTTAGAGCGGTCCATCCATCCTTCTGAAACCTATGGTGTGCATTGCCCTCTTGGGCTGTGTTAAATCCCATTGTCCTGTGCGGCCCGTGCCCATTTTCCTGTCTTCTTCTCTGCTCTGCTCTGCTCTGCTCTGCTCTTTTTGCTCTGCTCTTCAAATCTCTTTCTCTTCTAGGGACCCTTAGGCACTTCCTTGGAGACACAGGCCCCTCTTCTCAAGCTCTGAGGCAGACAGCTTGCCAGTCGGATCCAGCCAGCGACAGTCGGTCTCCTGTAAACCCACTACCCCCACCGCACCTAGGCTTGGACCGCAAACCCCAGGCCTCTGCCGCCCACCTGTCCCAAAGTCTTGGGAACAACTCCCCCCCATCGGCCAGAGGGCCACCGCGGCACCCCACCGCCGCCACCTCAGTACCTTGCCAGGCAGCTGGGAGATTCGGCCTTAGGGCTACTGGGGACACTCTGCGGTTGTTGCGAAGCCTCCCGGGAGCCAGGCCCCTCGACCACGATGTGGCCTGAGGCTTTGGCAGGGGGCGGGTGATGGCCAGGTGGCCCTGCCGCGACAGAGTTCTTCTGGGTCACTCTGTCCCGCAGAGCACAGGTGTTTCCACGACAGGACAATCTTGTCTGGCCTTCGCTTACCCCCTCCCTGCCGGCCGAACTCCAGACTCCCGGTAGGGAACTGTCTTACCCGCTGTCCTGAAGGCCGGCAGGCTCTCAGAGCCTTTGACCCCTCCTGGAGTGGTTCCTGCAAGGCAGTGTGGGGCCGAAGGAGGGAAGGCGGCTCGGTGGCGGCCAGAAGGGGTGATGTCTCCCAGGGAGAGGAGGGTCCAGACCGTCTGGCACCCAGGGTCCAGCTCACAAGCTCTGCGGGGTGACAGCCACAGCGCCCTGGGCTCCTGCCCTGTCTCGTGGAGGCGAGGCCCGGAGTCTTCCAAAGAGCCAGGTGAAGATGGGCTCTTGCTGGCAGGGCCTGGAGACTGGTAAGCGGTGACATAGGCCAACGTTTCAAAGGTACCTTCTTAGCTAAAGGAATAGCTCAGGGGCGCGGGTGGGAGGAAGGGGTGAGAGGGCAGGAGGAGGAGGAGGAGGAGGAGGAGGTAGAGAAGGAAGAAGGAGGAAGGAAGGCGTGGAGGAGGAAGGCAGGACAGGGGCGGCCTGGAGGCGGAAAATGGCGGCAGGTGGCCTTCTAAGGCCCAAAGGGAGCGTTCACGAGAAGGGACGACGGACAGGACGACAGGCAGGAGAGAAGAGGACAAACTCGTGGGGCCTAGGCTTGGCGTGGGATGGAAGAAGATGCTGGGAAGCGCCTCTCTCTTTGGCGCGTGTCTCCTCAGAGCCTCGGCGCTCACACAGCTCAGCTCAGAGAAGGCGGGAAGCGGGCCTGAGGAGGACTGACGGGGAACGTGCGCGGCCCACACGCGGCGTGGCAAGCGGGGCTCCCTGTGTGCTGTCGGCGTGCGTCGTCCCTCAGCCCTGGCCGCGTCTCTTGGATTGAAGCTGAATGGAAAACCAGATGAGAACCCGAAGAATTGCATGTTTGCTGGAACTAGGTGGCCCGGCATACAGGTGCGAAGGCCAGGTGTGGACTGCGCTTGACGTGACGGTGAAGACCAGGCGTGGGCGGCGCTGAGGCAGGAGGTGGCCAGTGGCTCGTGGCTAAGAGGACGTGTGCATCGGCCTGGTGGACATTTCCCTTGGTGTCTCTGACTGTGGGCTGAAGGGAAGGCGAAGCAAAGGCGGGGGTGGCGGTCCCCAAGGCCCGCCCAGCCCACTCAGTGGACTGAGCAGATGCGTGGCTTGGGGGGTGGTGGGTTGGATTGTTGTTGAAATGCAGAGCACAGGGTGGATGAAAAGAGGTTGGTGCGTGGCGGTGAGTGTGTGTGTGTGTGTGTGTTTGAGTGCGAGTGTGAGGGTATTGGCTGGAGTGCGTGTGGGTGTGGGTGTAGTGTAGAGGTGTTGGTGAGCAGAGGATGGGTGGCAGGTGAGCAGGGGGTGAGGGTGTGGTGCAGAAGGTGTGTTGAAGGGAGGCTGAGGAGGCAGGGTGTGTGAGTGAAGGCAGGGGAGGGGAGGTTGTAGGAAGTTAGGTTGTGTTGTGTGTGTTAGTGTTTTGGAGTGTGTAAGTGCGAGTTGTGCAAAAAAGCGGTGGGAAGAAAATGTGTAGCCAGGCTGGCCTCAGGACTCCTGCATCCTCCTGCCTCCGCCTCTTCAACAATATCCTACCGGCGTGCGCCACCACAACCGGCAGGAGACCGAGCCGCTCGGCTCTATTCCAAGGACACCGGGCTTGACGTCACCCAGACACGCCCACCCCACCCGCCCGCCCGCCCGCCCGCCCGCCCCAATGGCTCAGCACAACCGCCCCGCATCCCGGACGCCCGCGCCCACAACGCCTCGCTCGCCCCTCTCCGCTCAGCACACACACCTGCTCACCTCGCACCAACACACACACACAAACCCTCCTGCGCTCGCTTCACCCAACGCGCCCACCCCGCCGCTGCCCGACAACACGCCGCACGCGCGCCTCGCGGCCGCTGCCACTGCACCTCCTCCTCCCTCCCTCCCTCGCCCTCCTGCTAGGCCCACGCCTGCACCTCCACGCACCCCACCTGCAGCCTCCTCACCCTCCTCTTGGGCCCTCAGCTACGTGCCCACACCCCAAGGCCAGGACACTTGTCTCAGCACTCGCCACTCGGACACTTCACAAACTTCGCACCTTTCACACTTCTCTCTCTCCTTACCTCCCTCCCTCCCTCCACTCCACCGGCTCTGTGCAAACCCACAGACGCCACGGCACCACACGCCTCGCTCCTCCCAACCGACAGGGGTGCCAGCCAGCTCCCCGCCAGAGCGCGCGACGTGGGACACAGGAGAATGGCGAGGGCCAGCTGGCATCCACAGCACTGGGACTGATGGACCCTGTCATCAGCGTGTGGCTCACTGCACCATATGAAGGCAGCCGGGAGAACGGGCAGGATGGAGGAGAGCAAGCAGTGTGCACGCTGCGGCCCCATCTTGGCTGCGGGCATGGTGGTGGTGGGCGGAGGTCCTTCTGGTCCCAGAACACCAGCCCTCGTCCAGCTCTCTCTCCCCATATGGTAAGGCGCCCACCGGCTCGGTGTCTGCACCCCAACAGGAAGAAGCTCTAGGTTTCCCGTACAGAAATGGGATCAGGATTTCCATGCGAGCACCAGTGCCCTAGACCTGGGCCCGTGCCGGGCCTGGGCTGGGCCTGGGCCTGGGCCTGAGCCTGGACCAGGCTAGGGTGGGCCCGGGCCTGGACCCTGCTCCTGGAGTTGGAGGCTGGACACTCCGCAGGATCTCAGTGAGGGCAGACACTTTTCTTGGACAGCTGGGTGAGGACACCCCTCTCACCAGGCAGCATGGCCCCAGGGCACGATGGTCTTGCTGGTGGAGCAGGGAAGGAGGCTGGCTGCCTGAGGAGGACAGGTCCCACCCAAACAAAGCACACACCAAGGGAACACAAAGGGACCCAGCTGGTGTCCTTATACAACCAATGGCCCGGCCCTAAGGGACGCAGGATCAGACATACAAGTCACCAGGCTTTTTCTTTGCTGAGTGTCTATCTTCCCTTTCAGCTACTCTACAGGGTGAGGCATGAAGTTGTCGCTCTCAGGACACCAAGAGCCAATTCGGACAACTCAAAGAAAAGAGAAATCAAGAGACAGAGAGAGAGAGAGAGAGGAGAGAGGAAAGCTAGACTGCAAACATGAGAATCAGGCCTGGTGTCTCACCCCATTAATCTCAGCACTGGAAGGCAGAGAGCTAGGAGGATAACCAAGAGTTCAAGGCCACCTGAGACTACATATTGAATTCGGGTCTATGCTTGGGCTGAACTCCCCTTTCAGAAAGCAAGCAAGCAAGAAAGCAAAGCAAGCAGGCAGGCAAACAGGCAGGCAGGCAGGCAAGCCAGCAAGAAGAAAGGCAAGCAAGCAAGCAAGCAAGAGAGAAAGAATCACAGGAAGACACAGAATGGAAGGAAGGCAAGAAAAAAGCACGTTTGGGGCTCTTGGACTGTTCAATCTGACCACTGGGCAGTTAGTGACAGGAGAATCCCGGAACTATCAGGCCAGCAGACAAATGGCAGCATAAGGTTTGCAGGGCAGTCGGGGTGACTTTGTGAGGCCAGGCCCTGCCTCCAAACACTATCTGAGCACGGTCAGGAAGTGGCAGGAGATCCGGCCCCTTCGGGGCCAGCCGGACCTAAATGGCAACACGCCCAAGTGTCCCGTCATTCCCTGACGGCAGACCACCTCGAAAAGTGGCCCGGTCCCAGGCAGGACCTATGGAGCTACCTACCTACCTCCGAAAATGACATTCTGGGCTGATTCTAGGAGTCCCTAGGCCAATGATCCCTCCATTCGACCTTCTCTAAGACATTGTTCATTCTCGTTGAACTAATGGACACCGTACCTCCTACCTCATTTCTTGACCCGGTCCATCCATCCTTCTGGAAACCTATGGTGTGCATTGCCCTCTTGGGCTGTGTTAAATCCCATTGTCCTGTACCGGCCCGTGCCCACATTTTTTCTGTCTTCTTCTCTGCGTTGCTCTGCTCTGCTCTGCTCTGCTCTTTTTTTGCTCACTCTTCAAATCTCTTTCTCTTCGGGACCCTTAGGCACTTCCTTGGAGGACACAGGCCCTCTTCTTAAGCTCTAAGGCAGACCGCTTTGCCAGTCGGATCCAGCCAACAGCAAGTCGGTCTCCTGTAAACCCACTACCCCACGCACCTGTAGGCGGACCACCAAACCCAGGCCTCTGCCCGCCACCTGTGTCCCAAAGTCTTGGGAACAACTCCCCCATCGGCCAGAGGGCCACCTGGCACCCCACCGCGGCCGCCACCTCAGTACCTTGCCAGGCAGCTGGGGGTTGCGGCCTTAGGGCTGGGGACACTCTGCGGTTGTTCGGCGAAGCCTCCCGGGGAGCCAGGCCCCTCGACCACGATGTGGCCTGAGGCTGGCAGGGGGCGGGTGATGTGAGCCCTACCACGACAGAGTTCTTCTGGGTCACTCTGTCCCGCAGGCACAGGTGTTTCCCGACAGGACAATCTTGTCTGGCCTTCCCGCACCCCTCCCTGCGGCCCGAGAACTCCAGACTCCCGGTAGGGCATTCCACCGCTGTCCTGAAGGCCGGCGGCAGGCTCTCAGAGCCCCTTTGACCCCTCCTGGAGTGGTTCCTGCAAAGGCAGTGTGGGACGGGGAGGAGCGGACCGGTGCCGGCCAGAGGGTGATGTCTCCCCAGGGGAGGAGGGTCCAGACCGTCCCTGAGCACCCAGGGTCCCGCTCACAAAGCTCTGCAGGGTGACAGCCACAGCGCCCTGGGCTCCTGCCCTGTCTCGTGGAGGCGAGGCCCGGAGTCTTCCAAGAGGGTGAAGATGGGCTCTTGCTGGCAGGGCCTGGAGACTGGTAAGCGGTGACATAGGGGCCAACGTTTCCAAAGGTACCTTCTTAGCTAAGGAATGGCTCAGGGGGCGGAGGTGGGAGGAAGGGGTGAGGGAGGCAGGAGGAGGAGGAGGAGGGGCGTGGGGAGGAAGGAGGAAGGAAGGCGTGGAGGAGGAAGGCAGAGTAGGGGCGGCCTGGGGCGGAAAATGGCGGCAGGTGGCCTTCTAAGGCCCAAGGGGCGTTCACGAGAGGGGGCAGCGGACAGGACGACGAGGCAGGGAGAAGAGGACAAACTCGTGGGGCCTAGGCTTGGCGTGGGATGGAAGAAGATGCTGGAAATCGCCTCTCTCTTTGGCGTGTCTCCTCGGGCCTCCGGCGCTCACAGCTCAGCTCAGAGAAGAGGCGGGAGCGGAGCCTGAGGAGGACAGCGGGGGAGCGTCACGCGGCCCCCATGGCGTGCAGCGGGGCTCCTGTGTGCTGCGCCGGCGTCGTCGTCCCTCAGCCTGCAGCGTCTCTTGGATTGAAGCTGAATGGAAAACCGAATGAGGAACCAGAAGGAATTGCATGTTGCTGGAGACTAGGTGGCCCGGCATGGAGGTGCGAAAGGCCAGGTGTGGACTGCGCTTGCGTGACAGTGAACCAGCGTGGGGCGGCGCTGAGGCAGGAGGGTGGCCAGTGGCTCGTGGCTGAGGGCGTGTGCATCGGCCTGGTGGGCGTTCCCTTGGTGTCTCCCTGACTGTGGGCTGAGAAGGAAAAGCAAAGAGCGGGGTGAAAGCGGTCCCCAAGCCCGCCCAGCCCACTCCGAGTGGACTGAGCAGATCGTGGCTGGGGGTGGTGGTGGGTTGGATTGTTGAAATGCAGGAGCAAGGGTGGGCCGAAAGGGGTTGGTGCGTGGCGGTGAGTGTGTGTGTGTGTGTGTTTGAGTGCGTGTGTGGTATTGGCTGGAGTGCGTGTGGGTGTGGGTGTGAGTGTAGAGGTGTTGGTGAGCAGAGGATGGGTGGCAGGTGAGCAGGGGTGAGGTGTGGTGCAGAGAAGGTGTGTTGAAGGCTGAGGCTGAGGAGGGTGTGTGAGTGAAGGCAGGAGGAGGTTGTAGGAAGTTAGGTTGTGTTGTGTGTTAGTGTTTGAAGTGTGTGGTGCGGTTGTGCAAAAGCGGTGGGAAGAAAATGTGTAGCCCAGGCTGGCCTCGAACTCCTGATCCTCCTGCCTCCGCCTCTTCAGCAATATCCTACCGGCGTGCGCCACAACCGGCAGGAGACCGACCGCTCCGGCTCTATTCGAAGGACACCGGGCGACGTCACCCAGACACGCCCACCCCCCGCCCGCCCGCCCGCCGCCCGCCCGCCCCAATGGCTCCAGCACAACCGCCCCGCATCCCGGACGCCCGGCGCCCACAACGCCTCGCTCGCCCACTCTCCGCTCAACACACACACCTGCACACTCGCACCACACCACCACACACACACAAACCTCCTCCTCGCTCTTCACCCAACGCGCCCACACCCCGCCGCTGCCCGACACACACGCCGCACGCGCATCCCTCTCGCGGCCGCTGCCACCCCTTGCCTCCCTCCTCCCTCCTCTCGCCCTCCTGCTGCCCGCCTGCACCTCCACGCACCCCACCTGCAGCCTCCTCACCCCTCCCTCTTGGGCCCTCAGCTACGTGCCCACACCCCAGGCCAGGACACTTGTCTCAGCTCCCACGCCACTCGGACACTTACAAACTTCGCACCTTTCACACTTCTCTCTCTCCCTCGCTCCCTCACTCCCCTCCTCCCTCCACCGGCTCTGTGCAAACCCACAGACGCCACAGCACCCACCTCAGCTCCTCCCAACCGACAGGGTGCCAGCCAGCTCCCCGCCGAGCGCACGACGTGGGACACGGGAACTGGCCGCGAGGGCCAAGCTGGCATCCACGAACACTGGGACCCCCGATGGACCCTGTCATCAGCGTGTGGCTCACTGCACCATATGCAGCCGGGAGAACGGGCAGGATGGAGGGAGAGCAAGCAGATGTGTGCACGCTGCGGCCCCATCTTGGCTGCGGGCATGGTGGGGGCGAGAGGTCCTTCTGGTCCCAGAACACCAGCCTCGTCCCAGCTCTCCTCTCCCCATATGGTAGCGCCCACCGGCTCGTTGTCTGCACCCCAACAGGAAGAAGCTCTAGGTTTCCCGTACAGAAATGGGATCAGGATTTCCATGCCGGCACCAGGGTGCCCTAGACCTGGGCCGTGCCGGGCCTGGGCCTGGGCCTGGGCCTGGGCCAGGCCTGGCCCCGGGCCTGGGGTGGGCCCGGGCCTGGACCCTGCTCTCCCTGTAAGGTTGGAGAGCTGGACACTCCACCAGGATCTCAGTGAGGGCAGACACTTTTCTTGGACAGCTGGGTGGGGACACCCCTCTCACCAGGCAGCATGGCCCCAGGGCACGATGAAGTCTTGCTGGTGGAGCAGGGGAAGGAAGGCTGGCTGCCTGAGGAGGACAGGTCCCACCCAAACCAAAGCACACACCAAGGGAACACCAAAGGGACCCAGCTGGTGTCCTTATGCAACCAATGTCGGCAGGCCTAAGGCATGGGATCAGACATGCAAGTCACCAGGCTTTTCTTTGCTGAGTGTCTATCTTCCCTTTCAGCTACTCTACAGGGTGAGGCATGAAGTTGTCGCTCTCAGGACACCAAGAGCCAATTCGGACAACTCAAAGAAAGAGAAATCAAGAGACAGAGAGAGAGAGAGAAAGAGGAAATGAAAGCTAGACTGCAAACATGAGAATCAGGCCTGGTGTCTCACCCCATTAATCTCAGCACTGGAAGGCAGAGAAGCTAGGAGGATAACCAAGAGTTCAAGGCCACCCCTGAGACTACATGTTGAATTCGGGTCTATGCTTGGGCTAGAACTCCCCTTTTCAGAAAGCAAGCAAGCAAGAAAGCAAGCAAGCAGGCAGGCAAACAGGCAGGCAGGCAGGAGGCAAGCCAGCAAGGAAAGCAAGCAAGCAAGCAAGCAGAGAAAGAATCAGGAAGACACAGAATGGAAGGAAGGCAAGAAAAAAGCACGTTTGGGGCTCTTGGACTGTTCAATCGACCACTGGGCAGTTAGTGACAGGAGAATCCCGGAACTATCAGGCCAGCTTGAACCCAAATGCAGCATAAGAGTTTGCAGGGCAGTCGGGGTGACTTTGTGAGGCAGGCCTGCCTCCAAACACTATCTGAGCACGGTCAGGAAGTGGCAGGAGATCGGCCCCTTCCAGGCCAGCCCGGACCTAAATGGCAACCGCGCAAGTGTCCGTCATTTCCCTGACGGCAGACCACCTCGAAAAGTGGCGGTCCCAGGCAGCAGGACCTATGGAGCTACCTACCTACCTCGAAAATGACATTCTGGGCTGATTCTAGGAGTCTAGGCCAATGATGATCCCCTCCATTCGACCTTCTCAAGACATTGTTCATTCTCGTTGAACTAATGGACACCGTACCTCCTACCTCATTTCTTCGACGGTCCATCCATCCTTCTGGAAACCTATGGTGTGCATTGCCCTCTTGGGCTGTGTTAAATCCCATTGTCCTGTACCGGCCCGTGCCCACATTTTTCCTGTCTTCTTCTCTTCGTTGCTCTGCTCTGCTCTGCTCTGCTCTTTTTGCTCTGCTCTTCAAATCTCTTTCTCTTCTGGGACCCTTAGGCACTTCCTTGGAGGACACAGGCCCCTCTTCTCAAGCTCGGCAGACCGCTTGCCAGTCGGATCAGCCAGCGACCCAGTCGGTCTCCTGTAAACCCACTACCCCCCACGCACCTGTGGGCTTGGACCGCAAACCCAGGCCTCTGCCCGCCACCTGTGTCCCAAAGTCTTGGGAACAACTCCCCCCATCGGCCAGAGGGCCACCGCAGCACCCCCCGCCGCCGCCACCTCAGTACCTTGCCAGGCAGCTGGGAGTCTGACCTTGGGGCTACTGGGGACACTCTGCGGTTGTTGAAGCCTCCCGAGAGCCAGGCCCCTCGACCACGATGTGGCCTGAGGCTTTGGCAGGGGCGGGTGATGGCCAGGCCCTGCCACGACAGAGTTCTTCTGGGTCCACTCTGTCCCCAGAGCACAGGTGTTTCCGCGACAGGACAATCTTGTCTGGCCTTCCGCTTACCCCTCCTGCCGGCCCGAGGACTCCAGACTCCCGGTAGGGCTTCACCGCTGTCCTGAAGGCCGGCCGGCAGGCTCTCTCATTGCCTTTGACCCCCTCCTGGAGTGGTTCCTGCAAAGGCAGTGTGGGACGGGAGGGGAGAGAGCGGCTCGGTGGCGGCCAGAAGGGGTGATGTCTCCCAGGGGGAGGAGGGTCCAGACCGTCTGAGCACCCAGGGTCCCGCTCACAAAGCTCTGCGAGGTGACAGCCACAGCGCCCTGGGCTCCTGCCCTGTGCGTGGAGGCCGAGGCCGAGTCTTCCAAAGAGCCGGGTGAAGATGGGCTCTTGCTGGCAGGGCCTGGAGACTGGTAGCGGTGACATAGGGGCCAGCGTTTCCAAAGAAAGTACCTTCTTAGCTGAGAATAGCTCAGGGGCATGAGGTGGGAGGAAGGGGTGAGAGGAGCAGGAGGAGGAGGAGGAGGAGGAGGACGTAGAGAAGGAGAAGGAGGAAGGAAGACGTGGAGGAGGGAAGGCAGGACAGGACGGCCTGGAGGCGGAAAATGGCGGCAGGTGGCCTTCCCCAAGGCCCAAAGGGAGCGTTCACGAGAAGGGACGACGGACAGGACGACGAGGCAGGAGAGAAGGACAAACTCGTGGGGCCTAGGCTTGGCGTGGGATGGAAGAAGATGCTGGGAAAGCACCTCTCTCTTTGGCGTGTCTCCTCGGAGCCTCCGGGGCTCTCACAGCTCAGCTCAGAGAAGGCGGGAAGCGGGCCTGAGGGAGGACGGCGGAGGCGTCGCGGCCCACACGCGCGTGGCAAGCGGGGCTCCCTGTGTGCTGTCGGCGTGCGTCGTCCCTCAGCCCTGGCAGCGTCTCTTGGATTGAAGCTGAATGGAAACCGAATGGGAACCGAAGGAATTGCATGTTGCTGGAACTAGGTGGCCCGGCATGGGTGCGAAGGCCAGGTGTGGACTGCGCAGCGTGACCAGTGAAGACCAGCGTGGGCGGCGCTGAGGCAGGAGGTGGCCAGTGGCTCGTGGCTAAGAGGACGTGTGCATCGGCCTGGTGGGCGTTTCCTTGGTGTCTCCCTGACTGTGGGCTGAGAAGGAAGGCGAAGCAAAGGCGGGGTGGGGCGGTCCCCAGGCCCGCCCAGCCCCACTCAGTGGACTGAGCAGATCGTGGCAGGGGTGGTGGTGGGTTGGATTGTTGTTGAAATGCAGAGCAAGGGTGGACGAAGAGGGTTGGTGCGTGGCGGTGGTGTGTGTGTGTGTGTGTTTGAGTGCGAGTGTGAGGGTATTGGCTGGAGTGCGTGTGGGTGTGGGTGTGAGTGTAGGGTGTTGGTGAGCAGAGGATGGGTGGCAGGTGAGCAGGGGTGAGGGTGTGGTGCAGAAGGTGTGTTGAAGGGAGGCTGAGGAGGCAGGGTGTGAGTGAAGGCGGGGAGGGGAGGTTGTAGGAAGTTGGGTTGTGTTGTGTGTTAGTGTTTGAAGTGTGGTGCGGTTGTGCAAAAGCGGTGGGAAGAAAATGTAGGCCAGGCTGGCCTCGAACTCCCTGATCCTCCTGCCTCCGCCTCTTCAGCAATATCCTGCCGGCGTGCGCCACCACAACCGGCAGGGACCGAGCCGCTCCGGCTCTATTCGAAGCACACCGGGCTTGACGTCACCCAGACGCCCACCCCACCCGCCGCCGCCCCGCCCGCCCCAATGGCTCAGCACAACCGCCCGCATCCCGGACGCCCGGCGCCCGCAACGCCTCGCTCGCCCCCTCTCCGCTCACACACACACCTGCACTCACCACGCACCAACACACACACAAACCTCCTGCGCTCAACTTCACCCAACGCGCCCACCCCGCCGCTGCCCGACAACACGCCGCACGCGCCTCTCGCGGCCGCTGCCTGCCTGCCTCCTCCCCCCCTCCCTCCCTTGCCCTCCTGCTGGGCCCCGCCTGCACCTCCACGCACCCCACCTGCAGCCTCCTCACCCTCCCTCTTGGGCCCTCAGCTACGTGCCCCACCCCAGGCCAGGACACTTGTCTCAGCACTCCCCGCCACTCGGACACTTCACAAACTTCGCACCTTTCACACTTCTCTCTCTCTACCTCCTCTTCCTCCACTCCTCTCCCTCCCTCCACCGGCTCTGTGCAAACCCACAGACGCCACGGCACCACACGCCTCGCTCCTCCCAACCGACAGGGGTGCCAGCCAGCTCCCGCCGAGCGCGCGACGTGGGACGGGAACTAGCGAGGGGCCAAGCTGGCATCCACGAACACTGGGACCCCCGATGGACCCTGTCACATCAGCGTGTGGCTCACTGCACCATATGAAGGCAGCCGGGAGAACGGGCGGGATGGAGGGAGGCAAGCAGTGTGTGCACGCTGCAGCCCCATCTTGGCTGCGGGCATGGTGGTGGGGCGGAGGTCCTTCTGAGGTCCCAGAACACCAGCCCTCGTCCAGCTCTCCTCTCCCCCATATGGTAGGCGCCCACCCGGCTCGTTATCTGCACCCCAACAGGAAGAAGCTCTAGGTTTCCCGTACAGAAATGGGATCAGGATTTCCATGCCGAGCACCGCCGAGTGCCCTGGACCTGTGCCCGTGCCGGGCCTGGGCCTGGGCCTGAGCCTGGACCCGGAGCTAGGGGTGGGCCCGGGCCTGGACCCTGCTCTCCTGGGGTTGGAGAGGCTGGACACTCCACCCAGGATCTCAGTGAGGAGCAGACACTTTTCTTGGACAGCTGGGTGGGGACACCCTTTCTCCACCAGGCAGCATGGCCCCAGGGCACGATGAGGTCTTGCTGGTGGAGCAGGAAAGGAAGGCTGGCTGCCTGAGGAGGACAGAGTCCCCAACCAAAGCACACACAAAGGGAACACCAGGGACCCAGCTGGTGTCCTTATACAACATGTCCCGGCCGGCCTAAGGGAGCGCAGGATCAGACATGCCAAGTCACCAGGCTTTTCTTTGCTGAGTGTCTATCTTCCTTTCAGCTACTCTACAGGGTGAGGCATGAAGTTGTCGCTCTCAGGACACCAGGCTAATTCGGACAACTCAAGAAAGAGAAATCAAAGAGAAGACATCAAGAGACAGAGAGAGAGAGAGAGAGAGAGAGAGAGAAAGCTAGACTGCAAACATGAGAATCAGGCCTGGTGTCTCACCCCCATTAATCTCAGCACTGGAAGGCAGAGAGAGCTAGGAGGATAACCAAAGTTCAAGGCCACCCCTGAGACTACATATTGAATTCGGGTCTATGCTTGGGCTAGAGACTCCCCTTTCCAGAAAGCAAGCAAGCAAGAAAGCAAGCAAGCAGGCAGGCAAACAGGCAGGCAGGCAGGCAAGCCAGCAAGGAAGCAAGCAAGCAAGCAAGCAGAGAAAGAATCACAGGAAGACACAGAATGGAAGGCAAGAAAAAGCACGTTTGGGGCTCTTGGACTGTTCAATCTGACCACTGGGCAGTTAGTGACAGGAGAATCCCGGAACTATCCAGGCCAGCAGACCAAATGGCAGCATAAGAGTTTGCAGGGCAGTCGGGGTGACTTTGTGAGCAGGCCCTGCCTCCAAACACTATCTGAGCGCGGTCAGGAAGTGGCAGGAGATCCCGGCCCCTTCAGGCCAGCCGGACCTAAATGGCAACACGCAAAGTGTCCCGTCATTTCCCTGACGGCAGACCACCTCGAAAAGTGCCCCGGTCCCAGGCAGGACCTATGGAGCTACCTACCTACCCGAAAATGACATTCTGGGCTGATTCTAGGAGTCTAGGCCAATGATGATCCCCATTCGACCTTCTCTAAGACATTGTTCATTCTCGTTGAACTAATGGACACGCGTACCTCCTACCTCATTTCTTGACGGTCCATCCATCCTTCTGAAACCTATGGTGTGCATTGCCCTCTTGGGCTGTGTTAAATCCATTGTCCTGTACTGGCCCGTGCCCATTTTTCCTGTCTTCTTCTCGTTGCTCTGCTCTGCTCTGCTCTGCTCTTTTTGCTCTGCTCTTCAAATCTCTTTCTCTTCTTCGGGACCCTTAGGCACTTCCTTGGAGGACACAGGCCCCTCTTCTCAAGCTCTCGACAGACCGCTTGCCAGTCGGATCAGCCAGCGGCGGTCGGTCTCCCTGTAAACCCCACTACCCCCACCGCACCTGTGGGCTTGGACCCAAGCCCAGGCCTCTGCCGCCACCTGTGTCCCAAAGTCTTGGGAACAACTCCCCCCATCGGCCAGAGGGCCACCGCAGCACCCCCACCGCCGGCGCCACCTCAGTACCTTGCCAGGCAGCTGGGGTTGCGGCCTTGGGGCTACTGGGGACACTCTGCGGTTGTTCGCGAAGCCTCCCGGGAGCCAGGCCCCTCGACCACGATGTGGCCTGAGGCTTTGGCAGGGCGGGTGATGGCCAGGCCTGCCACGACAGGTTCTTCTGGGTCCACTCTGTCCCGCAGAGCACAGGTGTTTCCACGACAGGACAATCTTGTCTGGCCTTCAACCACCCCTCCCTGCCGGCCCGAGAACTCAGGCTCCCCGGTAGGACACAACTTCACCAGCTGTCTGAGGCCGGCCGGCAGGCTCTCAGAGCCTTTGACCCCTCCTGGAGTGGTTCCTGCAAAGGCAGTGTGGGACGGGAGGAGAGGCGGCTTCGGTGGCGGCCAGAAGGGGGTGATGTCTCCCAGGGGAAGGAGGTCCCAGACCGTCTGAGCACCCAGGTCCCGCTCACAAAGCTCTGCGGGGGTGACAGCCACAGCGCCCTGGGCTCCTGCCCTGTCTCGTGGAGGCCGAGGCCCGAGTCTTCCAAAGAGCGGGTGAAGATGGGCTCTTGCTGGCAGGGCCTGGGGACTGGTAAGCGGTGACATAGGGGCCAACGTTTCCAAAGTACCTTCTTAGCTAAGGAATAGCTCAGGGGCAGGTGGTGGGAGGGGGGTGAGGAGCAGCAGGAGGAGGAGGAGGAGGAGGAGGAGGAGAGAGAAGGAGAAGGAGGAAGGAAGGCGTGGAGGAGGAAGGCAGGACAGGACGGCCTGGGGCGGAAAATGGCGGCAGGTGGCCTTCTAAGGCCCAAAAGGAGCGTTCACGAGAAGGGGCGACGGACAGGGCGACGAGGCAGGAGAGAGAGGACAAACTCGTGGGGCCTAGGCAGGCGTGGGATGGAAGAAGATGCTGAGAAAGCGCCTCTCTTTGGCGCGTGTCTCACCGGGCCTCCGAGCGCTCACAGCTCAGCTCAGAGAAGAGCGGGAAGCGGGCCTGAGGAGGACGGCGGGAAGCGTCACGCGGCCCACCGCGCGCGTGGCAAGCGGGGCTCCCTGTGTGCTGTCGGCGTGCGTCGTCCCTCAGCCTGGCGTCTCTTGGATTGAAGCTGAATGGAAAGCCGAATGAGGAACCGAAGGTGCATGTTTGCTGGAGACTAGGTGGCCCGGCATGGAGTGCGAAGGCCAGGTGTGGACTGCGCAGCGTGGCGGTGAAGACCCGGCGTGGCGGCGCTGAGGCAGGAGGTGGCCAGTGGCTCGTGGCTAAGGGGCGTGTGCATCGGCCTGGTGGGCGTTTCCCTTAGTGTCTCTGACTGTGGGCTGAAGGAAAGCAAGCAAAGGCAGGTCAGCGGTCCCCAGGCCCAGCCCACTCAGTGGACTGAGCAGATCGCGTGGCTTGGGGGTGGTGGTGGGTTGGATTGTTGTTGAAATGCAGGAGCAAGGGTGGACGAAAGGGTTGGTGCGTGGCGGTGTGTGTGTGTGTGTGTGTTTGAGTGCGAGTGTGAGGTATTGGCTGGGTGCGTGTGGGTGTGGGTGTGAGTGTAGAGGTGTTGGTGAGCAGAGGGGATGGGTGGCAGGTGAGCAGGGGTGAGGTGTGGTGCAGAGGTGTGTTGAAGGGAAGGCTGAGGAGGCAGGGTGTGTGAGTGAAGGCGGGGAGGGAGGTTGTAGGAAGTTAGGTTGTGTTGTGTGTGTTAGTGTTTGAAGTGTGTGGTGCGGTTGTGCAAAAGCGGTGGGAAGAAAATGTGTAGCCCAGGCTGGCCTCGAACTCCTGATCCTCCTGCCTCCGCCTCTTCAGCAATAGCCGGCGTGCGCCACCACAACCGGCAGGAGACCGAGCCGCTCCGGCTCTATTCGAAACACACCGGGCTTGACGTCACCCAGACACGCCCACCCCCGCCCGCCCGCCCGCCCGCCCCAATGGCTCCAGCACAACCGCCCCGCATCCCGGACGCCCGGCGCCACAACGCCTCGCTCGCCTCTCCGCTCACACACACACCTGCACTCGCACCACGCGCAACACACACACAAACCACCTCCTGCGCTCAACTTCACCCAACGCCCACACCCCGCCGCTGCCCGACAACACGCCGCACGCTCCTCTCGCGGCCCGCTGCCACCGCCACTCCTCCCTCCCTCCCTCCTCGCCCTCCTGCTAGGCCCGCCTGCACCTCCACGCACCCCACCTGCAGCCTCCCTCACCCTCCCTCTTGGGCCTCAGCTACGTGCCACACCCAAAGGCCAGGACACTTGTCTCAGCACTCACGCCACTCGGACACTTCACAAACTTCGCACCTTTCACTCTTCTCTCTCTCCCTCCCTCCCCACTCCCTCCCTCCTCTCACTCCACCGGCTCTGTGCAAACCCACAGACGCCACGGCACCCACACGCCTCGCTCCTCCCAACCGACAGGGTGCCAGCCAGCTCCGCCGGCGCACGACGTGGACACGGGAACTAGCGAGGGCCAAGCTGGCATCCCGAACACTGGGACTGATGGACCCTGTCACATCAGCGTGTGGCTCACTGCACCATATGAAGGCAGCCGGGAGAACGGGCAGGATGGAGGGAGAGCAACGTGTGTTGCACGCTGCGGCCCCATCTTGGCTGCAGGCATGGTGGTGGGGCGGAGGTCCTTCTGGTCCCAGAACACCAGCCCTCGTCAGCTCTCCTCTCCCCATATGGTAAGCGCCCACCGGCTCGGTGTGCACACTAACAGGAAGAAGCTCTAGGTTTCCCGTACAGAAATGGGATCAGGATTTCCATGCGAGGCACCAGGTGCCCTAGACCTGGGCCGTGCGGGCCTGGGCCTGGGCCTGGGCCTGAGCCTGGACCCGGGCCTAGGGGTGGGCCCGGGCCTGGACCCTGCTCTCCTGCAGGTTGGAGGCTGGACACTCTGAGATCTCAGTGAGGGCAGACACTTTTCTTGGACTAGCTGGTGGGACACACCTCTCACCAGGCAGCATGGCCCCAGGGCGCGATGAGGTCTTGCTGGTGGAGCAGGGAAGGAAGGCTGGCTGCCTGAGGAGGACAGGTCCCACCCAAACCAAAGCACACACCAAGGAACACAAAGGGACCCAGCTGGTGTCCTTATACAACCAATCGGCCGGCCTAAGGACCTTTGGGATCAGACATGCAAGTCACCAGGCTTTCTTTTGCTGAGTGTCTATCTTCCCTTTCAGCTACTCTACAGGGTGAGGCATGAAGTTGTCGCTCTCAGGACACCAGAGCCAATTCGGACAACTCAAAGAAAGAGAAATCAAGAGACAGAGAGAGAGAGAGAGAGAGAGAGAGAGAGAGGAAATGAAAGCTAGACTGCAAACATGAGAATCAGGCCTGGTGTCTCACCCCATTAATCTCAGCACTGGAAGGCAGAGAGGCTAGGAGGATAACCAAGAGTTCAAGGCCACCTGAGACTACATATTGAATTCCGGGTCTATGCTTGGGCTACAGAACTCCCCCTTTCAGAAAGCAAGCAAGCAAGAAAGCAAGCAAGCAGGCAGGCAAACAGGCAGGCAGGCAGGCAAGCCAGCAAAGGAAGCAAGCAAGCAAGCAAGCAGAGAAAGAATCACAGGAAGACACAGAATGGAAGGAAGGCAAAGAAAAAGCACGTTTGGGGCTCTTGGACTGTTCAATCTGACCACTGGGCAGTTAGTGACAGGAGAATCCCGGAACTATCCAGGCCAGCTTGAACCAAATGGCAGCATAGGTTTGCAGGGCAGTCCAGGGTGACTTTGTGAGGCAGGCCCTGCCTCCAAACACTATCTGAGCGGTCCAGGAAGTGGCAGAGATCCCGGCCCCTTCAGGCCAGCCGGACCTAAATGGCAACACGCAAGTGTCCCGTCATTCCCTGACGGCAGACCACCTCGAAAAGTGGCCCGGTCCCAGGCAGGACCTATGGAGCTACCTACCTACCTCCGAAAATGACATTCTGGGCTGATTCTAGGAGTCCTAGGCCAATGATGATCCCCTCCATTCGACCTTCTCTAAGACATTGTTCATTCTCGTTGAACTAATGGACACACGTGCCTCCTACCTCATTTCTTGACGGTCCATCCATCCTTCTGAAACCTATGGTGTGCATTGCCCTCTTGGGCTGTGTTAAATCCCATTATCCTGTACCGGCCCGTGCCCACATTTTTCCTGTCTTCTTCTCTTCGTTTGCTCTGCTCTGCTCTGCTCACTCTTCTTTTTGCTCTGCTCTTCAAATCTCTTTCTCTTCTCAGGACCCTTAGGCACTTCCTTGGAGGACACAGGCCCCTCTTCTCAAGCTCTAAGGCAGACCGCTTGCCCAGTCGGATCCAGCCAAGCGGCAAGTGGTCTCCTGTAAGCCCACTACCCCACGCACCTGTGGGCTTGGACCACCAAACCCAGGCCTCTGCCCGCCACCTGTGTCCCAAAGTCTTGGGAACAACTCCCCATGAGCCGAGGCCAGAGCCACCACGCACCCACGCGGCGCCACCTCAGTACCTTGCCAGGCAGCTGGGGTTCTGACAACAGGGCTACTGGGGACACTCTGCGGTTGTTCGCGAAGCCTCCCGGGGAGCCAGGCCCTCGACCACGATGTGGCCTGAGGCTTTGGCAGGGGCGGGTGATGCCAGCCCTGCCACGACAGAGTTCTTCTGGGTCCACTCTGTCCCGCAGAGCACAGGTGTTTCCGCGACAGGACAATCTTGTCTGGCCTTCGCTTACCCCTCCCTGCCTGGCCGAGAACTCAGACTCCCGGGCCAGGCTTCTTCCACGCTGTCCTGAAGGCGGGCCGGCAGGGCTCTCATTGCTTTGACCCCTCTGGGTGGTTCCTGCAAAGGCAGTGTGGGATGGGAGGGAGAGAGGCGGCTGGTGGCGGCCAGAAGGGTGATGTCTCCCAGGGGAGGAGGAGGGTCCAGACCGTCTGAGCACCCCAGGGTCCGCTCACAAAGCTCACGAGGTGACAGCCACAGCGCCCTGGGCTCCTGCCCTGTCTCGTGGAGGCCGGGCCGAGTCTTCAAAGAGCCCGGTGAAGATGGGCTCTTGCTGGCAGGGCCTGGAGACTGGTAAGCGGTGACATAGGGGCCAACGTTTCCAAAAGTACCTTCTTAGCTAAGGCCAGCTCAGGGACGCTCAGGTGGGAGGGGGGTGAGAGGAGCAGGAGGAGGAGGAGGAGGGGAGGAGGGACGTAGAGAAGGAGAAGAGGAAGGAGGCGTGGAGGAGGAAAGGCAGGACAGGATGGCCTGGAAGCGGAAAATGGCGGCAGGTAGCCTTCTAAGGCCCAAAGGGGCGTTCACGAGAGGGGGACGACGGACAGGGCAGCAGGCAGGAGAGAAGGGACAAACTCGTGGGGCCTAGGCTTGGCGTGGGATGGAAGAAGATGCTGGGAAACGCCTCTCTCTTTGGCGCGTGTCTCCTCGGGCCTCCCGGCGCTCACACAGCTCAGCTCAGAGAAGCGGGGAGCGGAGCCTGAGGGAGGACGAGCTGGGAGCGTCTGACCCACACGCGGCGTGGCAGGCGGGGCTCCCTGTGTGCTGTCGCGTCGTCGTCCCTCAGCCTGGCGCGTCTCTTGGATTGAAGCTGAATGGAAAACCGAATGAGGAACCCGGAAGGAATTGCATGTTTGCTGGAGACTAGGTGGCCCGGCATGGGTGCGAAGGCCAGGTGTGGACTGCGCAGCGTGACGGTGAACCCCAGGCGGCCGGCGGCTGAGGCGGGAGGTGGCCAGTGGCTCGTGGCTAAGAAGGGCGTGTGCATCGGCCTGGTGGACGTTTCCCTTGGTGTCTCCCTGACTGTGGGCTGAGAAGGAAAGGCGAAGCAAAGGACAGGGTCAAAGCGGTCCCCAGGGCCGCCCAGCCCACTCAGTGGACTGAGCAGATGCGTGGTAAGGGGTGGTGGTGGGTTGGATTGTTGTTGAAATGCAGGAGCAAGGGTGGACGAAAGGGTTGGTGCGTGGCGGTGAGTGTGTGTGTGTGTGTGTGTGTTTTTGAGTGTGAGTGTGAGGGTATTGGCTGGAGTGCGTGTGGGTGTGGGTGTGAGTGTAGAGGTGTTGGTGAGCAGAGGATGGGTGGCAGGTGAGCAGGGGTGAGGGTGTGGTGCAGAAGGTGTGTTGAAGGGGAGGCTGAGGAGGCAGTGTGTGAGTGAAGGCGGGAGGGAGGTTGTAGGAAGTTAGGTTGTGTTGTGTGTGTTAGTGTTTGAAGTGTGTGGTGCGGTTGTGCAAAAGCGGTGGGAAGAAAATGTGTAGCCCAGGCTGGCCTCGAACTCCTGATCCTCCTGCCTCCGCCTCTTCAGCAATATCCCCTGGCGTGCGCCACCACAACCGGCAGGAGACCGAGCCGCTCCGGCTCTATTCGAGACACCGGGCTTGACGTCACCCAGACGCCCACCCCACCCACCCGCCCGCCCGCCGCCCGCCCCCCCAATGGCTCCAGCACAACCGCCCCGCATCCCGGACGCCCGGCGCCCACAGCGCCTCGCTCGCCTCTCGCTCAACACACACACCTGCACACTCGCACCCACTGCCAACACACACACAAACCACCTCCTGGCTCAACTTCACCCAACGCGCCCACACACCCCGCCGCTGCCCGACAACACGCCGCACGCGCGCCCCTCATGACCGCCTTTGCACTCCTCCCCTCCCTCCCTCCCTCGCCCTCCTGCTAGGCCCACGCCTGCACCTCCGCACCCCACCTGCAGCCTCCTCACCCTCCCTCTTGGGCCCCTCAGCTACGTGCCCCACCCCCAAGGCCAGGACACTTGTCTCAGCACTCACGCCACTCGGACACTTCACAAACTTGCACCTTTCACACTTCTCTCTCTCTCGCTCCTCCTCCCTCCCTCCACTCCACCGGCTCTGTGCAAACCCCAGACGCCACGGCACACACGCCTCGCTCCTCCCAACCGACAGGGTGCCAGCCAGCTCCCCGCCGAGCGCGACGTGGGACACGGGAACTAGCGAGGGCCAAGCTGGCATCCCGGTGCCACTGGGACCCCGATGGACCCTGTCATCAGCGTGTGGCTCACTGCACCATATGAAGGCAGGAGGGAGAACGGGCAGGATGGAGGGAGAGCAAGCAGTGTGCACGCTGCGGCCCATCTTGGCTGCGGGCATGGTGGTGGGGGCGGAGGTCTTCTGGTCCCAGAACACCAGCCACCGTCCAGCTCTCCTCTCCCCATATGGTAAGGCGCCCACCGGCTCGGTGTGCACTAACAGGAAGAAGCTCTAGGTTTCCCGTACAGAAATGGGATCAGGATTTCCATGCAGAGCACCAGTGCCCTAGACCTGGCCCGTGCCGGGCCTGGGCCTGGGCCTGGGCCTGAGCCTGGACCCGGGCCTGGGGTGGGCCCAGGCCTGGACCCTGCTCTCCTGTAAAGGTTGGAGGCTGGACACTCCGCAGGATCTCAGTGAGGCAGACACTTTTCTTGGACAGCTGGGTGGGGACACCCCCTCACCAGGCAGCATGGCCCCAGGGCACGATGAGGTCTTGCTGGTGGAGCAGGGAAGAAGGCTGGCTGCCTGAGGAGGACAGAGTCCACCCAAACCAAAGCACACACAAGGGAACACCAAAGGGACAGCTGGTGTCCATATACAACCAATCAGCCGGCCTAGGAACGCAGGATCAGACATGCAAGTCACCAGGCTTTTCTTTGCTGAGTGTCTATCTTCCCTTTCAGCTACTCTACAGGGTGAGGCATGAAGTTTGTCGCTCTCAGGACACCAAGAGCCAAATTCGGACAACTCAAAGAAAGAGAAATCAAGAGACAGAGAGAGAGAGAGAGAGAGAGAGAGAGAGAGAGAGAGAGAGAGAAAGAGAGGAAATGAAAG
>JAEOAD010001671.1:0-37368 GCA_036365145.1 Orientallactaga sibirica
TGTGGACTCTCCTCATTTCAACTCACCTCTGTCTATTGATTGGTTAAGTTTCTAGTCGAAGCAGGATAATTACAGGATTTCATGTTTGGATTAGATGTTTCAGTGCTTATAGATCATGGAATATTATTTCAATAGATGCTGGAAAACATGCTGTATGCAGTCAAAATTACTGCTTTGGCTGGCATTGTGTATTTTTATTTTTTGAATGACAACAAAACTGTGAGTCATCACTCAGTGGATCACACAGTTTCCGTGGCAGCCTAATAGAGATGAAAGGGAGTGAGAGGAGGTGTCAGAAACCTTGGTTGGAAACTCTACTGGCATCCTCTATGGACCCTTACTCCTTTATTCCAATGTTCTTGTCCTTGTGTTTCAGTGACTTGAGTTCAAAAAAAAAAAATTTTTTGTAAGCCATCTCACTTTCTCTCTTTGGAGGTAATTCTGTACAGATTAATAAATTAATTAAGTGCATGGTGTTAAGCAAGTTGATGAGAATGTTTTCTGGTTTGTAAAATGGAGCCTGACAGTATCTACTCTGGCTCTCTCACCTGTTCTCATGCACATTATATAAGACAAGTTTCTTAAGAGCTTTGTCAATCCTGAAAGTGTTGTGTAGTTCCAAAGAATTATTTTCAATATTAGAAAATAGGTAAAATATGGACACTTATAATGTTAACACCATTTAACTTTCACCTTCCCTCTTATAAAGAGGTAGTCCCCTGCTATAGAGTTTAATGCTGGAGTATTACTTCTGCCCACTTGTAATCCAAACCTGGCACAGGTCCTGTATATTCCAATATGTACTATCCATGTATGTCCTTCTTTGACAGACAGCCCTCCCAAGTTATCTTTTGTCTCTCTTGTCTTTATTTTCCTTAATCCTCACTCACCACTCAGGTACTGTTTGAATCTGCCTGGGGCTCCAGCACCTTTCTTACAGTCATTGCAATGGAAGTGGCTAAAGAAGATCAATAAAAAGAATTGATTGATTTTATAAGTAAAATAATTATGATGTGTCAGCTGATTTCATTTTAGAAGGGAAGCAGGAGCATCCTATGTATCAGCATTCACTGCATAGATAGATATAAAGTGCTTCCAGGTAGACCAAATTTTTGCAGTAGTGCTCAAAGGGACATTGGGTGTCTTAAAAGACAAAGGCGACTTGACCTTTGGCATTTAGATGGTAAAGCTATTAACCAAATAGAAATATGGTGATTGCTTGGATACCATGAGAACACTTGAGAGAATATGTGGCATGCAAAGGGAAGAGGATTTATCAAATACTGTTCTTTTGAGGTGGCAAGCAGAGCAAAGTACTTTTGGCACATATAAAGATATTGTAAATACAAACTAAACTGTAGTTTTTAAGTAGTTAATCAATGTTAAATGTGTCTAGAAAAAAAAACAGATAAAGCCATGTCGTTGTTTAAACTCTCATCAAAATACAGGAACAGGTGGACATCTGTAAAATGTTTGTGATCACAAGTGAATTAGTTTACCTCAGAAACAGCCACCTCTTTTATGACTTCTATGCAACTCTGCAAAACAATCTCTTGACATTTCATGGACCAATTTTCATTGTTCACTCTGCTCATTTCAACTCGCCTCTGTCTATTGATTGATTAAGTTTCTAGTCCAAGCAGGATAGTTACAGGAATTCATGTTTGGATTAGATGTTGCAGTGCTTACGTTTCATGGAATATTATTTCAATAGATGCTGGGCAACATGCTGTATGCAGTCAAAATTACTGCTTTGGCTGGCATTGTGTATTTTTATTTTTGAATGCCAACAAAACTGTCAGTCAACACTCAGCGGATCACAGTGCCTCGTGGCATCCTAATAGAGATGAAAGGAGTGAGAGGAGGGGGTAAGAAACCTTGGTTTGAAACTCTACTGGCATCTTCTATGGACCCTTACTCATTTATTCCAATGTTCTTGTCCTTGTGTTTTCAGTGACTCTGATTTAAAAAAAAAAAATTTAAGCCATCTGACTTTCTCTTTGGAGGTAATTCTATACAGATTAATAAATCAATTAATTTCATGGTGTTAAGCAAGTTGATGAGAATGTTTTCTGGTTTGTAAAATGGAGCCTGTCAATATCTACTCTGGCTCTCTCACCTGTTCTCATGCACTTCACATAAGACAAGTTCCTTAAGAACTTTGTCAATCCTGAAATGTTATGTAGTTCCAAAGAATTATTTTCAATATTAGAAAATAGCTAAAATATGGACACGTATAATGTTAACCTGATTTAACTTGCAAGAAAAAGAACATGAGAAATTTCTCCTTGTCTCCTCAAAATCCTCTAATTCCTTTTAAAGTCTGTTCCTTTCTTGAATCAAAACTTTGCCCTTCTTTAGTAATATATATATATATATATATATATATACTCTAGATCAGGGTTCCAAAATGAGTTGGAAAACAAGGACCCTTGGTAGGCCCAAGTGAACATGGGCTCACTTGAATATCTGACCCTGGTCAAAGCTTCATGTGACCCTTCCTTCAATGGGATCGCATCATTTCCGGTTCCCAGAAATTAACCTATTGCACATTCTGAGCTGGGAAACACCTCCTTCCTCAGAGTCAGTACATCTGTCATTCATCAGTCACTGTCAGTGGATTTTGACTAAAGCATAGACTGTATGAGTTCTATACCAAGTGGTGGGACTGTAGTGATGAACAAGGCCAGGTAAACTGTCATGGTGTTCCAGACAGACAAAGCAGGAGTTTTCACCCCTATGAATCAGAGTTGTCCTTTACTTTTGGGAAAGCTGAATTTGCAAAGGCAGGGGATTTCAGAACTCTTGGCATCATTCTGTAAATCTCCACCCAGCTTTGCAGACAGGCATCCATCATTCTGATGAAGCAGTTCAAGACTGGGGATAAAGGGACAGAGGAGCAGTAGTGGCATCTCTGTGAATGGAAGACATGGGAAGTCTCAGGTGGTTCCAGTCTACTGGGCTCACAAGCATAAGAGTTTCTTTGTTGCTGAGACTGAAATTGTTGGGAGGTCAGGCAGGTGAAGAGGACAGGTGCATTGGGAATAAGTCGCCATTTGATTTTGCATCTACATCAGCTCTGAAAGCATTAGAAAAGAAGGTCAGGGACCCTTTAAAGAAAGCGTTCCATCATAGTGGCAGCTCAGGGTAGAACAGCATCCAAGTTGGCCTCAGAAATCAGGTGAAATGGTGCAACACATTTGTTCATTTGTGGGCAATTCTGTTTCTGCATTTACTCCAAAGAACTTATGAATACCAAGCCAGCCTGAATGCAGGGTTCATTCCTGTACATTGCATTGTCAGATGTAGCACAGAATTCTGTCTTGCAATCTGTGAAATTAGTTTCCTTTATGTCACGTAACAAAAGGCACAGATTTTAATATGACAAGTATTGAATAAAGCGCCACCAGTGGCTTGGTAGGAACACTTGTACTTTGAACCGTACAGTATGTCCTAGCTTCTCTTTGTTAAGTACCTTAATTTTAAGGAAAGATACACTGTAGGCTCAGGAAGGAGTTCTTCCTCCTCATAATATTTTGCATCCATGTTATTCTATCTACTGCAGAGAATATATTCACACAGAAACAGTGATCCGAAAACAGTCTTCTTAAGCATGCACTGACATCTTTATATTTTTTGTTCATGGAAATAATGGACCAATGTATCATCCTCAGTAAACTTAGAAAACAAGACAAAAATCATTACCCTTGGTCCATGACTCCTGAGAGAAAAGGTGCACAGGCTATTTTCAAGAGATGTTTGTGATAAAGCCTATGGTCTAAAAATGTACTGTCTTCTTTTTGTTCATGGTGTGGGGGAGTATATAGCTAGTAGTGTGAGCACACCCACTGTTTGTTTCAGTGAGTGGTGTGTGGTTGTGAGGAGAGCTTGGGTGTAAGTTTCATGCAGTCAGACCTTCCAATGAAGAGATGAAGGCCTCATTGGCACCATTTGATTCCCACTTGTAACTATTTTGCAGGAAAATAATTGATAAAATACACCTTCTTTTTGAGTCAGTGTCTTACTCTAGTGTGGGGTATCCTGGAACTCACTCTGTAGCCCCAGGCTGACCTCAAACTCATGATGAACCTCCTGCCTCAGTGTTTCAAGAGCTGGGATTAAGGCATGCACCACAAAACTTGCCTCCTTGATTTTCTTGATTTAATCTTTGTTCTGCAAGACTAAAAGCTAGGACCCTCTCAAGAGTGACTTGGAAAATTTCTGTTCTTTAATAAAATCTTCTCTGCTAGAATATGACTTATCATTGCAAGGTCTAGATATGTTGGGAAGGGTTAGATTTGAAATTATATGGATTATTTACATGAAGATATTGGACCAATAATGTCTCTTCTAAGAATATAGGAATCATTCCCAACTGACTGATATCTTTGACCTTGGCTGTGTAAATTTGGCCAGCTACCTAGGGAAGCATTTTAAAGCTTAGCTTTGACTGGAGAGATGGCTTAGTGGTTAAGGTACTTGCCTACAAAGCCAATGGTCAGAGGATCTATTCCCTAGTACCCGTAGGCCGGATGCACGAGGTGTCATGCATCTGGAGTTCGTTTGTTGCAGCTGAAGGCCCTGACATGCCCATTCTCTCTCCCTCTCTTTCTCTCTCTCTGTCTCAAGTAAATAAATTTAAGAAAAAAATTCATTTAAAATAGTTTAGTTTTATAAAGGATGATGGTATTTAACGTGCAAACAATTCCTGGTGGCAGGTCACTCAAGAAGCATTAATATTCCTCATTCTGATTCTATAAAACTAGGGTACTGAGTCTAGAGTCTTCCATTGTACCTGGAGTGTTTGAGAATATGTACTTATAGCCCCAGTTAAATGACTGTAATGGAAACCATGAGTCAGTACACTAGAAGGTAGAATGATGAGGCTTTAGTTTTTATGTAGCTACATGTCTATTTATATACTTGTCCAGTCCATACTACCTTTAGGGAGCCAGATTCTCCCTGTGGAACACATTGGAAAAACTATGAAATCAAGAAGTGTAACCTTTTCACTTTCTATGAATTTTCAGCTCTATTTAACGCATCCCTGTGGGTCTTAGTGGAGGTGGCTATTGAAGGAGTTCAAACCAAGCTGTATTTGGCAGTGAACAGTGAGGGACTCTTGTACACCTCGGTAAGTCTTTGTGTGCATGCTTTCACTATTCTGTTTTTCATCTGCTATGAAATAAAATGTGCTGTCTGTGTTTTTGGGTCAGAATTTGGTGAAGAGATGATTGTTGGTTTGTATGGAAATAGGTTGGTTTGGAAAGGCAAGATTAATTAATCACTTGAACTTAACATGTCTAATATAAAATCAAAAATTCACTGAAAATTTTCATACAGTAACTTTGGGTTATACATATCATAAAATGATCTTCTGGCTTTGTGGTTGTAGGAAACAAAGCTATTTCTTAACTATATAAACAAATATTTTCTACCTTTATCCCTAAAAGAACTAATGAGATCTCTCTCTCTCTCAAATCATCTCTATGACACAAAGATCCATAGTAGAAGTGCTTTTAGGGATTTGTTGCTCATCTGTTCAATGAGCACAGTTACCATCTGTCTCTACTTCTTTAATTTTTCAAATCATTATTATTTTTTGTGGTTTTTCGAGGTAGGGTCTCACTCTGGCCCAGGCTGACCTGGAATTAACTATGTAGTCTCAGGGTGGCCTTGAACTCATGGCGATCCTCCTACCTCTGCCTCCAGAGTGCTGGGATTAGGTAGCACCACCATGCCCGGCTTTCAAATTATTTTAATTGTAAAAAATTATGGGGCTGGAGAGATGGCTTAGCGTTAAGGTGCCTGCCTCCTAAGCCTAAGAATGCCAGTTCCAATCTCCAGGTCCCACGTTTAGCCAGATGCAGTGACGCAAGGGTGCAATGCCACACACTTGCCCACAAGGGGGGCGCACACATCTGGATTTAGTTCACAGCAGCTGAGAGGCTGCTGGCTCGCCATTCTCTGTCTTCCTCTCCTTATCTCTCTGTGTATGTCTGTGTCTCTCTCAAAATAAAAATAAATATTAAAATTTTTTTAAAAGCATGGAATACAGTGTTATAATTCAGTGAGTGTACAGTGTGATCAAATCAGGGAAATAAGCATTTCCATGTTTTTAAAGACTCTATAAATAATTTTTGATTAATATAACCATTTTTCGTACTTTGCTGGCTGTCGGACCCTCCGACAGGTAGAGAGCAGTAGTGAAGGGGACTGGTCCAGCCGGTCCCTCTCCGGGCTGAATGGGATGATGAGTGTCGACGACTCAGCCCTTCCTCCTAGGCGCCAGGAACTAAACACACACCGAGTCTGGAGGCTGTCAAAGCAGGATCTCGTTATTGTATATCAAGACAGGTATATAGGAAAATGCCAAAGAATAGAAAGGGACTTTCCAAAGAAACTTTTCCTGGTAGCAACAGGGGAGCCAATAGGTGTAAAGGTCAGCAGTAGCGTGCTAATCGGGAGAGAATTGTTTGTGAGGGACACTGGAGACATGGGCTGTTCTAGTCAGGAGAGTATTGTTTAGGAGGAACGCTATGGAGACATGAGCTGTTCACAAGGAAGCCGTGCGTGGAACCCTCCAGAACGTTGGGAGGGTGTGGGGATGGTGCAGGGAAGGTAGGACTGCATCAGCCATGCAAGGTGCTGTGTCATGCTCAGCAGGAAGTTAGAGACAGTGCTTGAAACTTTAGTTTTATCCATTTTTCCTCTAGGCCAGAATCTTTTACATAGTGCCCAACATGCGCTATTTCAGTACATTTATACAATATTCACTAATTGTATCAGGATATTTAATATTTCTTGTCTTTAACACCATTTTCTGGAGCTTTCAAGATCCTGTTAATTCATGATATATCCACAGTACCTGTTTTCAAGAACAGTTTAACCTATTTCTTCATAAAAACTCAGGAATGTTTTATCAGGTGGATTGATTAACAATATAGGCCACAATTGAGTAAATAACATGGGACAAAATTAATCATTTTAAGTATATTGACATTTAATTATAATCATAGTGGTAAAGTTAAGATTTTATTATTTTTTTGAGGTAGGGTCTTGCTATAGCCCAGGCTGCCTTGAAATTCACTTTTTACTCTCAAACTGGCCTCAAACTGATATCATCCTCCTACCTCTTTTTGAGTAAAGGTCTACATCACCATGTTCAATGATTTTATTTTGTTTTTAAATTTTGACTGATTAATTGCACATGTATAACATTGTAAGGCCTGGCTGTCTAGATAGCACTGCTCATCAGAGCTTTCAACAATCGTGGTGATATTCTTTATTTACAGTTCCCAGGATTTGCTTGTTTGTTTGTTTGTTTGTTTGTTTGTTTGTTTGTTTGTTTTTGTTTTCAAGGTACGGTCTCCCTGTAGCCCAGCCTGACCTGGAATTCACTATGTATTCTCAGGGTGGTCTCAAACTTGCTGCAGTCTTCATACCTCTACCTGTAGAGTGCACGGGATTAAACGTGTGTCACCATGCCCAGTTCAAGATTTTGTTTTTATAAGTAGATATAGTTTGATTTACAAAATACTATCAAATATATATAAAAGTATAGAAAATTGCATTGCAAACTGCCTAGGAAGTAGCCTTAAAGGGTTATTCCCTGAGCCTTGGTAGGTGTATTTTAAGTCTACTTTAGTGTTTAGCTCTTAGCAGCTTAAAAATTTTGCAGAAGAGGATGGGTGGAAAGATTGTAAGAGCCACTTGGTGGGAGGTAATATCGGAGGCATTGTTCCCACCACACACAATGAATGACTGCTGTTCTCACAACTCATAACACACAACCCCATGGTGAACACCAGCAATACCACTGAGGAAGGCCTCAGTGGAATGGGGGCAGGGAGGAAGGAAATCACGGTACCAACACATGATGCAACCATACAAAGTATGTAGCACTTCATATATATGTACGGAGAGAGAGAGAATAGAAATCAATTCCTCAAGCTGCCAATAAAAGTTTTTTCTCTCTTTTTCCCTAAATTCACTCCAAAGGCAGATACCTAGAAAGACACTTGCAGACATGGTGGAAAGTGTGGAGTACTTTTGCTTTTCAGGGCCAAGATGGGAAGGAGAAATGAGAGACAATCACTACCACAAAGGGCCATTCATCACCCTGTATCTCAAACCCTGTTCACTGCCAGCATTCTTGTCAACACCATTTTCATTCATGTCATTTCTTTCTTTCTTTCTTTCTTTCTTTCTTTCTTTCTTTCTTTTTTCTTTCTTCTTCTTCTTCTTTTTTTCAAGGTAGGGTCTCACTGTAGCTCAGGCTGACCTGAATTCACTATGTAGTCTCAGAGTGGCCTTGAACTAACAGCATGATCCTCCTATCTCTGCCCCCGAGTGCTGGGCTTAAGGCCTAGGCCACCATGTCTGGTGTTTTGTTTCTTGTTTTGTATTTTTGGTTTTCAAGTAGGGTTTCACTCTGGTCCAGGCTGACCTGGAATTAACTATTAACTCGGAATTAACTCATGGCAATCCTCCTATCTCTGTCTCCCAAGTGCTGTGATTAAAGGCATGCATCACCACGCCTGGCTGTTTCTTTTTATTTTCTTTTTTTTTTTTTTGATACAGGGATCTCACTTTGATGCCAAGTTGGCCTGGAGCTCACTGTGTATCTCAAGCTTTCCTTGAACAGGAAACACTTCTGCCAAAACTTCCTGTATGGTACAATATTATGCATGAGCCAACCCAACTGGTTTATTTTAAAGGATTTGTGCTGGAGATATGGCTTAGCGGTTAGGGCTCTCTCTCTCTCTCTCTCTCTCTCTCTCTCTCCCTCCCTCCCTGCCTATTTCTCTCTCTCTCTCTCTCTCTCTCTCTCAAAATAAACATATAAAACATTTTAAAAGATTTACTATTTCAATCTGAAGCACTCTTCATATATGCAAGACCCAGAGACTGCACTGCGTGCCTCACAGGAGTGGGCATCTGTGCCACAAACACGAATTACATTTCTGTGTCAGGTGGTTGGTGTTTGTCTTCTTCCTACAATTCTTAATAATTTCGTATTTTTGGACATGTATTTGTGCCTGGCATATGTGGTGTGCATATATGTATGTGTGCATGTTTTTGTGGGAGGTGCACAGGTGTGTGACAGTATATATGAGAATGTGGGCACACACATGTAGGGACTACCACTTGACATCATGTGTCTTCCTCAGCTGTTCTACCTTGTTTTCGTAAGTGTTCATCTTTATTTTTATTTAGTTATTTGAGAGAAAGAGAGAGAGAGAAATAGGAATGTCAAGAGAGAGAGAGAGAGAGAGAGAGAGAGAGAAAATAGGCATGTCAAGGCTGCTGGCACGCTGAAAACAAACTCAGGTCCTGGGGATCAAACCTGGGTCCTTGGCTTTGCAGGCAAGTCCCTTAATAGCAAATCCATCTCTCCAGTCCTCTACCTCATTTTGTGAGACAGGGTCTCTAATTGAGCCAGGAGCTTGCCCAATTCAGCTAGACTAGCTAGCCAGAGAATCTCAGGAGTCCCCCTGCCTCTATCTCCTTGGTGCCAAGATGGCCAGTATGTGCCCCTGTGCCTGGCTTTACGTGGGTGCTGGGGAGCTGAACTTAGGTCGACATGCTTGTGCAGCAACACTGTACCAACTGAACCACCTCCCTTTCCTGAATCATTTGATCTCTGAATTTCTGTTTTGTAAATAAAGCCCCATGGTGCAGTGGAACATGTCTGTGGGGGAGGGGCTGAAGCCTGAAGTTCAGATTTCAGTGAGGAGATAAATATTGGTTTGTATGGAAATAGGTTGGTTTGGAAAGGCATGTTATTTTCCTTTGAACATTTTATCTTAACTAATGTACCATTTGAAGTTAACATGTCTAATATAAAATCAAAAATTCAATGAAAGTCTTCATACAGTGCCATTGGGTTATACATATCACAAAATGGTCTCTGGCTTTGTGGTTGTAGAAACAAAATTATTCCTTGACTATATAGCAAATATTTTCCACCTTTGTCTCTGAAAGAACTAATGAGATCTCTGTCTCTCTCAAATCAGCTCTAAGACACAAAGACCAGTACTAGAAGTGCTTGTAGGGATTTGTTACTCATCTGTTCCATTAGCACAGTTGCCATCTGTCTCTACTTTTTCAATTTTCAAATTAACTTAATTGTAAAAATTATGGGATATAGTGTCATAATTCAGTGAGTGTACAATGTGTAATGGTCAAACCGAAATAAGCATTTCCATCATTTTTTTCTAGTGAATTCCAGATCAGCCTGGGCTACCGTGAGACCCTACCTCAAAAACCATAAAAACCAAAAAGTGTATCTATCAGAGACAGAGAGAGTTCCATATTAAAAAACACTGTATGGCAGTCGGATGTGGTGTTACACACCTTTAATGCCAGCACTCGGGAGGTTGAAGTGGGAGGATCACTGTGAGTTCAAGTCCAGTGTGGGGCTACATAGTATGTTCCAAGACAATCTGGGCTACATGGAACCCTACTTGGAAAATAAAATTAAAAACAACAACAACAAAAGCACACACAACCCCATGTAGTAGCTTTTTACTATCCTTATAAACACAGCCTTGACCTCCCCAACATCACAGGGTCTTGGTACTTTAAGCATTACAGTGAATGATATCCAGGTAGTAAGGAATTGTTACGATGATGTATCAATCATATTTTGGATCTAGAAGTTTCTATAGCAATTATTTTGTCACTGGGAACTGGGGGGCATAGTTCAGTGGAATGGACTTGCCTCACGAAAAGGAACCCCTGGACTCCTGGTAATGCAAAAAGAATGAATATAGGGCTGAAGAAATGGCTCAGCGGTTCATGTGCTTGCTGCAAAGCCTAACAACCTGGGATTGATTCCCCAGTACCCATGTAAACCCAGATGCACAGAGTGGCACAGGCATTTGGAGTTCCTTTGCAGTGACGGAAGGCCCTGGTGCTCCCATTCAGTCTCTCTCTCCTTCTCTGTCTTTGTAACTCTTTGCATGCAAATAAATAAAAAATATATTTTTAGTGGCAAGGTGGCATATGGCCTTAATGCCAGCACTCAGGAGGCAGAGGCAGGAGGATCATCAGGAGCTCAAAGCCACCCTCGGACTACAGATATATTTATGTATATGTATATGTATATGTATATGTATATGTATATGTATATGTTTTGTTTTGTTTTTCAGGTAGGGTCTCACTCTAGCTCAAGCTGACCTGGAATTCACTCTGTAGTCTCAGGGTGGCCTTGAACTCACAAATATCATGTTACATCTGCGTTCTGAGTGCTGGAATTAAATGCGTGTGCCACCGTGCCAGCTAAAATATATATAATCATTTTTATTTATTTATTAGAGAGTGACTGAGAGAAAGAAGCAGATAGATAGGGAATGGGTGGGCCAGGGCCTCCCAGCTACTCAAAAGCGAACTCCAGATGCATGCACCACCTGTGTGTCTGCATCACTTTACGTGGGTGCTGGCTGGAATTGGAGCCATGAACTGGGGTCAGTGTTCTTAGGCTTACAGGCAAGCAGTTAACCACTAAGCCATCTCTCCAGCCCCTAAAATATATTTTTATAAAAAGAATACATATAATTAGAGGCACATAGTAAGATCCTACCTTCTTCAGCCTCACTATATGCCTGTCAAGCCAGAAGCCTGTGTTACTGTTATTTTCTGTAGTGAACTATAGTTCTTTGCTTGCAGTTGTTTTGATTTAGTCAAAATGAAAAGAAAAAAAAAGACTGACATTGAATTTCCATCTCAGATCTAGAAAAGCCTCCCTACATTCTGAGGTGTCAACTATTGTTAGAATGAGTGTGCAAAGATGATGGGAATTAATCAGCAAAGAGAACCTTAGCCAGAGTGGGTTGCAACACTGCAGAACTCTCTGGAAGGAGCGAGACCCTGTGTCCCTTATCTTGCAGAGCTCTTATTTGAGTCAGCCACAACACAGTTTCAGATCTCCAATGGACCAATGTGGCAGTGCACACCTTTAATCTATCAGTGGCAGAGGCAGGAGGGTCTGAGTGAGTTTGGGGACAGCCTAGGCTGACCTGTAACTCGCTCTCTTCTCCCAGGCTGTGTATCTGACTTTGCTTGCATACTGGGAATTTTTCTCAGGTTCTTAGGCTCTGCAAGCATGTACCCTAATCGCTGAGCCATCTTCCATCCCCAGTCTTCCTTTTTTAAAATTATTACTTGTTTAAAATTATATGAGTGCCTGAAAGGAGAGACAGAGAGAGAGAGAGACAGTCAGGATTGGCCACCTGTGTCTGCAGCCACTGCAAACGACCTCCAGAAGCGTGCTCCAATTTGTGCATCTGGATTACGTGGGTCCTGGGAATCGAGCTTCAAACTGGGATTCTTAGTGTTCAGCCAAACGCAACTTACCACTGAGACATCTTTCCCTCCCTAGAATTCCTCTTTGCACCCATTGCCTTTGTAAACCAAATTTCCCAAGAAACAGCAGCAGGTACACTTTTAGGATAGAACTTCCGATTGTGGAGAGATGGGATGGTCAGATTCAAAGCCGAACTGTGTAGAACTAACCTTAATCCCTGCACAGACCACCTCTGTGGCATTTATTATTAATATTATTAATTTGTTATTTAATTTAATTTATTTAATTTTTTATTTTTGTATATTATTTTATTATCTTATTCATTATTTTATTACTTTATTTTACTTTTAATTTAATTTTATTTAATGTTATTATTTATTTAACTTTCTATTTTATTACTTATCATTTTATTTTACTTTTAAATTTTATTTTTGTTATTTTAAAATTATTGTTTGTTATTATTAATATGTTTTTGAGTCGGGTGTAGCTGTAGGCCAGGCGGACCCAGAACCCACTCTGTGGATTCAGGCTGGTCTGGAACTCGAGGCCGCCTTCCATTGGACATCATTTTTATGTTACTCCAGGAGGTGTAAGGAGCGCTCAGGGTTTGAAGGCGGCTGCACTCATGGCTTAGCAGCTCAGGTGCTCCCTCACACACTCATTTGTCTGTCTGTCTGTCCGCCTGCATGCGAAGCCAGGGAGGCTGGGTTTGAATCCCCACCACCCCCAACCCACCGCCCCCACACCCCCACATGCACAAAGCCACGGCCACCGAGGGTGACACCCATGGTGTGCCTGGACCCTGACCTGGATGCCGCTGGACCCAGAACAGAATGGAGGTCAGGAGGACAGGGGACGGCGCCTGAGTTCCAAGTCAGCCTGCGCTGCTGCAGCCACACACCACCTCAGGAAAAAAATTATTATTATTTTTATTATTATTAATAATAATAAAGAAAACCTAATAATAGTAATAATATTGGTAACAATGATGAGATAATAGTAGTAGTAGTAATAATAAGGAAAACCATAATAACAATATTAATAATAGTTCTAACAATGAAAACCAAATAATAGTAATAGCAATAGTAATAATAAGGAAACCTAATAGTCGTAATAATAAGAAGAAAAAGGAAAATAGAAGTAGTGGTAGTGGTAGTAGTAGTTAGGAAAACCAAATGATAATAGTAATAATAATGATACAAATAATAGTATAATGATAATGAAAAGAAATAATAATAATTAAAACCGAATAATAGCAATAATGATGAACACAAAACAATAACAATAGTAGTAGTAAAAGTAATGATAATAAGGAAAACCAAATAATAATAATAATAATAACAATGATAGCAGCAATAATCTTGGGCATGGTGGTACTCAAACATTTCATCCCCGCTGCACTGGGCAGGCAGAGGTAGAATGGTCGTGGCCGTGAGTTCAAGGCAACCCTGAGAAGCCAGAGTGATTTATGGGTCAGCCTGGGCTAGATCCAGACCCTACCTTGAAAACCAAAAAAATTATGCATATATGTATTTATGTATATAAATTTACATATAACCTTGACCCTAATCCTATTATGACACATACGTAAATTACATATTCACATATAAGTGTGTATATATTTGTATATGTATATATTATGTAGTATATATAATATATAATAATATATAACACATAAAACAATATATTGTACATAATATATATGTAAATATATATCATATATACTTATGTATATAATGTATGTATAAGCTTAAATATATATTCACATGTAAATTTACATATGTACAAATAAGTTTTATGAATTCAAATATGTAGTTATATTTTATATATTATGTATAATACATAATATATAATATATCAAATGAATATGTATTATCCATATTATATATGTATGTATGTGTATGTATATATATATATATACACACCTCCTCCTGCTGTTAGCTACATGACACCATACTTAAGGTAGATGTTACATTTATTTCTTTGGTTTTCTTTTTTATTTTTTTAGGTAGAGTCTGGTTCTAGCCCAGGCTGAGCTGAATTCACTCTGTCATCTCAGGCTGGCCTCGAACTCCACAGCCACAACCCTACTCCCTCTAAGCCTCCTCTTCAGTGCTGCTGGGATGAAAGGCGTGAGAACAACTCTTAATACATTTTATTTATTTTATTATGATGATTTTATAATTTTTATTATTTATAAGAGAGACAGAAGGAGTGAGAGATTGAAAATAGGGCAAGAGGTTTCCAGCTGCTGCAGATGAACTCCAGACACATGCCCCACCTTGTGTATTTTTGCTCTCTCTCTCTCTCTCACGCACACATTCTACCTCTTTCCCTGTCTCAAATAAATAAATAAGAATAAATAATATTTAAAAAGAAAAACAAAACATAAAAATAAAATAAAATAAAATAAAATAAAATAAATAAAATAAACCTTCCAGTACCTCATTTCTGCCACCATATTCCATTCACCACCAAATGTGTAATCATGTTTTGGCTTCATGTAGGACACTGTCATGTCACGTGGTGTTCTCCATCAGAAAGGATGACACGGTGTGCTTTCCACTCGTGTGCTGTCCTAGCTGTCGGTGTCTTGTGACTTAACGATTTCAGACTTGCCATGGATGGGACACGGGTTGTCCTCTTCCGAAAGGCAGGATTGCTAGGCCTTGCTCGCCTCTTGCAAAGCACCGATAGATGTGTCTTGGAATCACAGAAGCGCTTTGAGATGCCAAGGATTTCCCACAGCAGATGCGGGGAAGGAAGGCTCGAATGCCAAGCTCAGTGGCCCTCTGGCACGTCTGTTTTCACAGATGCCCACAGCACTGCGTCTGTCATGTGGAGATTGTCCCACTCATCCTGTGGGAATGCCCTCCCTCTTGCAAACAGCGTTGTTTACTTATTTATTTATTTTTATTTGTTTTTGGTTTTTCAAGGTAGGGTTTGTCTCTAGCACAGGCTGACTTGGAATTCACTCTGTAGTCTCAGGGTGGCCTTGATCTCACGGCCATCCTCCTACCTCGGCCTCCTGAGTGCTGGGATTAAAGCATGCAGCACATTGCCCGGCTTGCAAACAGCTTTTATTGATTTATTTATTTGACAGAGAAAGAGAGAGAGAGAATGCATGCTTCAGGGCCTAAAAAAGGCCGGTTTTCTAGGCCTTGCTCACTTCTTGCAAACCACTGATAGATGTGACATGGAATCACAGACAGGCTTTGAAGTCCTGAGGGATTTCTTACATCACATGCTGGAACGAGAGAATGGGTGCCCGAGCACCTCCAGCCACTGCAAACAGACTGCAAACTCATGCACCACCTTGTGCATCAGGCTAACGTGGGTCCTGGGGAATCGAACTGGGATCCTTTGGTGTTCCTCGCGCACGCCTTTAACCCCAGCACCCAGGAGGCTGCGGTAGGAGAATCACCATGATTTCGATGCCAGCCTGAGACTACATAGTGAACTGCAGGGCAGCCTGGCCTATGGCGACACCCTAAATCAAACCCCCAGCAAAAAGAAAGATAGAGATGTAGGGCTACAAATGGCCTGATATTTGTTGGAAAAAAGAAAATGTTGGAGGAAGTCATTTTGAAGACTCCTTTCAAATTGTTAAAAAGGGTGCTATCTGAGGATGAACAGATGGCTTAGCCATTCAGGAATTGCACTGCAAAGCCAAAAACACAGGTTCTTTTCCCAAGACCCAAGTTAGCCAGCTGCACAAGGGAGTGCATGCATCTGGTGTTCATTTGCAGTGGCTGGAGGCCTGGTGTGCTCATTCTCTCCCTCACTTTCCCTCTTTCTCTCTCAAATAAATAAATAATAGTAAAAACATTTTTTTAAGGGTCGAGCCTGGTGGAGCACAGGGGCGGGAAAGGAGAAGGCTGGAATAATGGCTCCGTGGACAAAGGGGCTTGCTTGCAAAGATTAGATTGCCCAGTACCCCATACAGCCATGTGCACAAACTAGTGCAAGCATCTCGAGTGCATTTGCAGGGCTTGTAGGCACAATTGTTTCCATTCTCTCTCATAAATAAATGAATAAATAAATAAATAAATATTTTTCCTTTGAGAACTTATAACTCTCCCCAGTGTCTGCTGGATTACCACAAGGTGTGGTCCTCAGGCAGAGAGCGTGCTCCAAACTCATATCGATGTCTGAAATCTCGGTCAGTTCTGGAGGTCCCAGACAGATGTGAGCAGATGACTCAGATGCTTGTCAGGAGCCCCAATTCTATCACAGAGTGATTCCTGGGACGTTGTGGCATTCTCTTTCCCAGAACGTTCAGATTCTCTAACCCAGGGTATTGTACCCTGGGTTAGAGAATCTGCTGTCTCCAAATAAAGCGTCAAATTGGACGACAGAAAATGGACGGCTGAGCCAGTGGACAGGTGGTGCTTGGAATCCTTTTTGTAATTGAGCGATATCTTAGGCTTCATCCCTTCACTCTGACATTACAAGGCTACTGTAGTAGGGATGTCTGAAAATGAATGAACAGGACCCCAGGGGTGTGTTTCCCAGGGAACTCCCAGCCCAGCTAAGATGATCTTATATGGCTGACGGACGAGGATGTGTAGGAGTTGGAAGCAAGATGTTAGAGGATGAGAGCCTGCTTCAAAGATTAAGGTAGAGAGACTGAAAAATCTTACAGGAGCTTTGAGTTCAATTTCTTGGACTACTTACACGCTTATCATTGCTAATGATGAGAGGGACTCAGCTTTTCGCAAGTGCGCTCTGTTGTTGGTGCAGGGTGCTGCAAGAGAGGTGGGACTCCGTGACATACAAGGAGCAGTGTTCTATTTCTACCTGCTGACCCAGGCCAGTAGGAACCTTATTCCTAACGTGAACCCCAATCACGTTGTCATTTTCGCTGACTGGTTGGCTTATTTTTAGGGTTCCTTTATGCCTTTTCTTTCAGAGGAAACCTTGTAAGTACACATCATAAGTTTGTATGCTCATGCCCGTCTTCACTCGTGCCAGGCCATGCAGGGCCCGTCATGGTGGGATTGTGAGCATTCCCCATGGTGTTTTTCATTCCTAACTTTTAGAAGGAGCAGGCCTTCAATAGAGGGATTCAGTGCCTATGCATATTGCCCCACCCCCCTCGTTTTTGCACACTCTTTCTGCACAATTACCTGACCATTGGTGGCTCTGTTTGATTTTGTGTTGTCGTTTGTCTTTTAGTTATATACCTTTAATCCCAGCACTGGGGAGACAGAGGTAGGAGTATTGCCATGAGTTTTAGGCCACCCTGAGACTACATAGTGACTTCCAGGTCAGCCTGAATTAGAGTGAGACACCTGTCGTCCCAGCACTCAGGAGGGGTGCAGAGACTTAGGAGGATCCCTGTGATTTCCAGGTGAGCATGTGCTGGAAAAACAGCACGACGGTTAAACGTGCTTGCCTGCAATGCTAGCTTCCATTTTCCAGTACCCACATACATTCATGTGAACAAAAGGTCACATGCATCTGGACTTCAGTTGCAGTGTCTGGAAGCCCTGTATTGTCCATTCTTCCTGTCTGTCTGTCTGTCTCTCTCTCTCTCTCTCTCTCTCTCTCTCTCTGTCACACACATACATACATACATACATTAAAAAAGAGAGAGGATGATTGAGAGGGGAAGGGAATATGATGTAGAGTGAAGTTTTAAAGGGAAAGTCAGAGAGAGGGAAAAACATGGGATATTGTCTACAATTAAAGAAGTTGTCACAAAAATAAGTGAAATTTGAAAAAAGAAAAAAAGAAAACAAATAATAAAGAAATAAACCAAAAAATATAGTTAATAAATAAGTATAATAAACAAAGCAGTATACATATTAAATAATCGAGTATAAATAATGAATATATAAACCAGTATATAAATATGGTAAAGAAACAAGGGTAAATATTAAACAAATGAATATAAATAATAAATAAATAATGCAATAAATACATATGATGAATGAATAAGTATAATAAAGAAATAAGGATAAATACTAAATGAATGAATGTAAATAATAAGTAAACAAAATAAATATAATGAACTAACAAGTATACATATTGCATAAATGAAAATACACAGTAAATAAATGTAACAATTTAATAAGTATAAATATTAAACAAGTATAAATAATAAATATCAATAAATAGAAGTAACTACAATAATAATAAATAAATGTAAATAATAAATAAATCTAACTAATAATAAATAAATGTAAATAATAAATGAATACAGAATTGTAAATATTAAAGAAATAAATAAAAATAAAGAAATCTTAAAAGGCCACGTGGCTGACATCCTGGCTCAAGGCCTGTCCAGTGCACAACCTCACTGTGTGTCCAGTAAGTAAATAAACGAAAATAATTTCAAAAAATTTGTGATTTATTTATTGATTAGAGAGAGAGAAATAGAGAGGGACAGAGAGGGGCAGAGAGAGAGGAGGAATGGACATATCAGGGCCTCCAGCCGCTGCAAATGAACTCCACACTTATGTGCCACCTTGTGCATCTGGCTGACGTGGGTCCTGGAAAATCGAAGTGGGATCCTTTGGCTTTGGTGGCACACGCCTTTAATCCCAGCACTCCAGAAGCAGAGGTAGGAGAATCTCCATGAATTCAATGCCAGTCTGAGACTACATAGTGAACTCCAGGTCAGCAAAAAAAAAAGAGTTGTAGGGCTACAAATGGCCTGATGGTTATTGGAAAAGAAAATGTTGGAGGGAAGTCATGTTGAGGACTCCCTTCAACTTGGATAAAAAGGGTGCTTTCTGGACCTGAACAGATGGCTTAGCCGTTAAGGCATTGGACTGCAAAGCCCAAGGACACAGTTTGATCCCCCAGGACCCACGTTAGCCAGATGCACAAGGGACTTCATACATCTGGTGTTCATTTGCAGTGGCTTGAGGCCTGGTGTGCTCATTCTCTATCCCTCTCTTTTCCTCTTTCTCTGTCAAATAAATGAATAATAGGAAAATAAATTTTTAAAGGGTCAGGCCTGGTGGATCACACCTTTAGTCCCAGCACGTGGGAGACAGGTAGGAGGATCACCATGAGTTTGAGGCCACCCTGAGACTACAGAGTGAATCCCAGGTCAGCCTGAGCTACAGTGAGACCCTATGTTGAAAAACCAAAAAAAAGGATGCTATCTGGTACTTACTCTTTCTCTCCTTCTCTCTCTCTCTCTCTCTCTCACACACACACACACACACACACATAAATAAAAAATAAACAAAATTTCAAAGAACAAATAGTGTATGCGTCTTAGGACAAGAACTCCTAGGGCACTCAACATTCATGTAAGTTTAAGTAAAAAGGAAAAAGAAAAGAGGAGGAAGGCTGGAGAAAAGGCTCCGTGTTTAATAGGTGCTTGCCTGCAAAGACAGGTTCTATTCCCCAGTAACCACATACAGACATGTGCACAAACGGTAGTGTCCATTCTCTTCCTCTCTGTCTCTCTCACACACACACACGCACACACACACATACATACATACATACATGCATGCATACAGACATACAGACATAAATACATAAAATTTTAAAGAAAAGTCGTGGACATGTCTGGCAGAAAGCGATACTAAGGTGTCCAAACATGTACAGGGGAAATAAAAAAGGAAAACAGGGGGAAAAGGAGAAGACTGGAATAATGGCTCCATGGACAAAGGTGCTTGCATGCAAAGTTTCGATTGCCCAGTACCCATATATAGCCATGTGCACAAACTAGTGCAAGCATCTAGAGTGCATTTGCAGGGCCTGTAGGCACAATTGTTTCCATTCTTTTTCTCTCTTTCATAAATAAATGAATAAATACATAAATGAATATTTTTCCTTTGAGATCTAAGGACTCTCCCTGTGTCTGCTGGATTACCAGAAGGGTAGTCCTCAGGCAGAGAGCGTGCTCCAAACTCATATCGAATGTCTGAAATCCTCGGTCAGTTCTGGAGGTCCCAGACAGGTGAGCAGATGACTCAGATGCTTGTCAGGAGCCCCAATTCTATCACAGAGCGATTCCCTGGGCCCTCCTGGCATTCTCTTTCCCCGGAACGTTACAGATAAAGCGTCAAATTGGTCGAGAGAAAAAGGACGGCTGAGCCAGTGGACAGGTGGTGCTCGGAATCCTTTATTGAAATTGAGTGATATCTTAGACATCATCCCTTCACTCTGAGGTTACAAGCCTAGTGTAATGGGGATGTCTGAAAAATGAATGAACAGGACCCCAGGGGTGTGTTTCCCTAGGGAACTCCCAGCCCAGCTAAGATGATCTTATATGGCTGACAGACGAGGATGTGTAGGAGTTGGAAGCCAGATGTTAGAGAGTGAGAGCCTGCTTCAAAGATTAAGCTAGAGAGACTGAAAAATCTTACAGGAGCTTTGAGTTCAATTATTTGGACTACTTACACACTTATCATTGTGATTAATGACGAGTGGGACTCAGCTTTTCTCAACTGCGCTCTGTTGTTGGTGCAGGGTGCTGCAAGAGAGGCGGGACTCCGTGACATACAAGGAGCAGTGTTCTATTTCTACCTGCTGACCCAGGCCAGTAGGAACCTTATTCCTAAGGTGAACCCCAATCACATTGTCATTTTGGCTGACTGGTTGGCTTATTTTTAGGGTTCCTTTATGCCTTTTCTTTCAGAGGATATGTTGTAAGTACACATCATAAGTTGGTACGCTCATGCCCATCTTCACTCGTGCCAGGCCATGCAGGGCCCATCATGGTGGGATTGTGGGCATTCCCCATGGTGGTTTGGTTCCTAACTTTTGGAAGAAGTAGGCCTTCAATAGAGGGATTAAGTGCCTATGCATATTGCCCCACCCCCTTTCATTTTTGCATACTCTCTTCTGCATAATTACCTGACCATTGGTGGCTCTGTTTGATTTTGTGTTGTCGTTTGTCTTTTAGTTATATACCTTTCATCCCAGAACTGGGGAGACAGAGGTAGGAGTATTGCCATGAGTTCTAGGCCACCCTGAGACTACATAGTGACTTCCAGGTCAGCCTGAATTAGAGTGAGACACCTGTTGTCCCAGCACTCAGGAGGGGCCCAGAGACTTAGGAGGAGCCCTGTGATTTCCAGGTGAGCATGTGCTGGAAAAACAGCACGACGGTTAAATGCGCTTGCCTGCAATGCTAGCTTCCATTTTCCAGTTCCCACATACATTCATGTGAACAAAAGTTCGCATGCGGGGGGACTTCCGGTCAAGATGGCAGCTACCTAACCTCGCCTCACTTCATGGGGAAGAAAAGAGAAGAATACTTAAGGTTAAAGGGACCTTTTAAAAGGGTTTGCTGGCTCCTGCATGCTTCCAGAGGGTGGGGGTGGATTTGCAATATAAGGAAACCACTGATTCCCAAGCTCTTGGCAGGCGCCACTGCCTGAAAGGTCCCGCTGGACCTGCCTGAGGCCCCTGGCCAGCCAAACATGGAGCAACGTTGCAGCCAGGTCCCCAGGTCTGTGGACCCACCGAGTGAGCTAGATCTGCCCCACTTCCCAGGCCAGAGCCCCCTGGGTGCGCCAATCCTGTTAGGTGCCTGGGTCCACAGAGTGAGACAGTTTTGTCCCACTTCCTGCTCCCCGGCCAGAGCCCCTGGGCGCGCCAATACAGTTGGGTGCCTGGGTCCACAGAGTGAGACAGTTTCGTCCCACTTCCTGATCCCGGCCAGAGCCCCTGGGCGCGCCAATACAGTTAGGTGCCTGGGTCCACAGAGTGAGACAGTTTCATCCCACTTCCTGATCCCGGCCAGAGCCCCTGGGCACGCCAATACAGTTAGGCGCCCGGGTCCACAGAGTGAGACAGTTTCGTCCCGCTTCCTGCTCCCCGGCCAGAGCCCCTGGGCATGCCAGTACAGTTAGGCGCCTGGGTCCACAGAGTGAGATAGTTTCGTCCCACTTCCTGCTCCCCGGCCAGAGCCCCTGGGTGCGCCAATACAGTTAGGCGCCTGGGTCCACAGAGTGAGACAGTTTCGTCCCACTTCCTGCTCCCCGGCCAGAGCCCCTGGGTGCGCCAATACAGTTAGGCGCCTGGGTCCACAGAGTGAGACAGTTTTGTCCCACTTCCTGATCCTGGCCAGAACCCCCGGGCATGACAATAGTTAGGTGTCTGGGGCTGTGGATCAACGAGTGAGACAGATTCGCCCCACGTCCTGCTCCCCCGGCCAAAGCCCTGAGTGAGCCATTGCAGTGGGGTGCCTGAGTCTGTGGATCTTCTGAGTGAGACAGATTTGTCCCACTTCCTGCTCCCTGGCCAGAGCCTCTGAGCTCGCCATTGCAGCCAGGCGCTTGGGTCTGTGGATCCACTGAGCAAGACATATTTGTCCCACTTCTGGCTCCCGGCCCAGAGCCTCGGCACCATCACAGGCAGGTGCCCTGGGCCTGTGGAGCCATATCACCTGCCTGGAACCTGTGCAGCCACACTGCAGGTCAAGCCCCACCCATTCCCTGTGCCATCACAAGACAGATCCCACTGAGCCAGTGTCTCTGAACTGGTGTGATGCGCAGATCACAGCGAAAAGGAAGAGCATGAAAAACCAGATACAAATAAATCAAGCTACACTATCCAGTCCTACAATGGATGTCTCAAGCAAATCATAGAAGAGACATTAGAATCAGAATTTTAAATGAAGAGACAAGCTATGCAACCCTGGCCAAGCAAATAGCACAACTCTTAGAAAGTCAACAAAGAGCCAATAATTGTATGAATGTTATCCTTGCTAGATTAGACCTAATAGAAAGGAACCAGGAAGGGTTCCAAAAACAGTTAAATGAGCTGAAGGAGAGTGAAAAAAAGAAGTCCTCAATAACCAGATGGCTAAGTTCAATGAAGACATAAAAAAATGCAAGGATGAACTCAAGAAGCATTAAGAAGGTCAGAAAATGACGTGAAAAGGGAACTAGACAGAGGGATGGAAACTATACATAAAAAAACAGTAGAAAATATGAACCAAATTGAACAAACCCAAAACTCTATAGAAGCTCTTAAGAATAGAGTCAGCCAAGTAGAGGATAGAAACTCAGAACTGGAAGACAAAACAGAAGAAACAGTTCGTGAGTCCAGAAACTTCAACAAGTTCAAAAATTATTGTGAACAGAATATGAGGGAAATGTGGGATACCCTGAAGCGTCCAAACATTAGGATCATGGGCATACCAGAGGGGGAAGAAACACAGACTAAAGGAATGGAAAGCTTATTCAACAAAATAATTGAAGAAAACTTTCCCACTCTCTCAAGAGAAAATCCCATCAAGCTACAAGAAGCTACAAGAACTCCAAACAGACTGGACCAAAGGAGAAATTCTCCGAGACACATTATCTTTAAGACTCTAAACATCAAGCACAAAGAGAAAATCCTAAAAGCAGCCAGGGAAAAACAACACATTACATATAAAGGGAACCCCATTAGAATTACCTCAGATTTCTCAATGGAAACCCTAAAAGCCAGAAGGGCCTGGAATGGAACACTGCAAACTCTAAGAACCCATGGTTTCCAGCCACAACTACTCTATCCAGCAGAAGTATCCCTCATAATAGATGGTGAAAGAAAAACATTCCATGATAAAACTCATCTCTACAAATATATGAACACAAAGCCAAACCTACAGAAAGTACTTCAGGTAATTCTTCACACAGAAGAAACAAATAACCAATCTCAAGAGCCCTCAAGAAGCAGTCCACATTAACCCCTTACCCCTCCCCCCCCAAAAAAAAAACCCACAATGACCACAACCCACTACAATATGGCTGGTATTAAATCAAACCTCAAACTAATATCTCTGAACATTAATGGCCTCAATTCACCCATCAAAAGACATAAGCTAACAGGGTGGATCAGAAAACTGGACCCCTCAATCTGCTGTCTTCAAGAAACCCACCTCACCACTAAAGACAGACACCTCCTTAGGGGTGAAAGGGTGGAAAATGATATTCCAAGCAAACACAAACACAAAAAGCAGGCGTAGCTATACTTATATCAGATGAAATAGACTTCAAACCAAAATTAACCAAAAAAAAGACAAAGAAGGCCACTTCTTACTTATCAAGGGAACAATCCAACAAGAGGACATCACAATCATCAATATTTATGCACCAAACACAGGTGCACCACAATTCATAAAGCAAAATCTACTTGGCAACAAAACAGAAATAAACACCAACACCATCATAGTTGGGGACTTCAATACTCCACTATCAACAATGGATAGATCATCCCAAACAGAAAATTAATAGAGAAGTAAGAGAGCTCAACAACACCATAGAGCAACTAGACCTAACAGACGTATATAGAACATTCCACCCAAAATCTACAGATTACACATTCTTCTCAGCAGCACATGGAACCTTCTCTAAAATAGATCATGTACTAGGCCACAAAGCCTGCCTCCATACTTTCAAGAAAATTGATGTAATTTCCTGCATGATATCAGACCACAATGCTGTAATGCTAGAAATTAACAACAAAAAGTACACCAGGAATCCCTCTACCTCCTGGAAATTGAACAACACACTTTTAAACAACAAATGGGTTGTGGATGAAATAAAGAATGAAATTGCAAAATTTCTAGAACTCAATGACAATGAGAACACATCATACCAAAACTTGTGGGACACAATGAAGGCAGTCCTTAGGGGAAAAATCATAGCACTAAATGCCATCATAAGAAAAATAGAAAGATCCCAAATCAATAACCTGACCATTCACCTAAAAGCATTGGAAAGGCTAGAAGAAGCCAACCAAAAATTTCCAGACGGAAAGAAATAATTAAAATCAGAGCAGAAATTAATGAATTGAAACTAAGAGGACAATTAAGAAAATTATGAAACAAAGAGCTGGTTCTTGAAAAAATTAACAAGATTGATACCCCTGGCCAATTTGATCAAGCGGAAAAAAAGAAACACTTCAAATCAACAAAATTAGAAATGAAAAGGGAGAGATCACAACAGACATGAGCGAAATAGGAAGAGTTATTAGGACTTATTTTAAAAACCTCTACTCCATAAAACAGGAAAATATGGAGGAAATGGATGAATTTCTAGACACATACCACCTACCAAAGCTAAGCCCAGAGCAGATTAATTTCCTAAACAAACCCATCACACCTTCGAGATAGAAGAGGTAATCAAACACCTCCCCAAAAAGAAGAGTCCAGGACCAGATGGTTTCTCACCAGAATTCTACCAAACCTTCATGGAAGAACTGAAACCAATTCTTCTCTCAAACTCTGCCACACAATAGGAGAACAGGGGAGAGATCCCTAATTTTTTTTATGAAGCTAGTATCACCCTAATTCCAAAACCAGGAAGGGACGCCACAAGAAAGGAAAATTATAGGCCCATTTCTCTGATGAACATAGATGCAAAGATCCTGAACAAAATTCTTGCAAACCGAATTCAACAGTACATCAAAAGCATTATCCACCTTGATCAAGTAGGCTTCATCCCTGGAACGCAGGGGTGGTTCAACATACGGAAATCTGTCAATGTAATACACCACATAAACAAGCTGAAACACAAAAAACCACATGGTCATTTCGATAGATGCAGAAAAGGCCTTTGACAAAATACAACATTACTTCATGATCAAAACATTGGAGAGAATAGGTATGGACGGCCCTTATCTCAACATAATAAAGGCTATATATAAAGCACCTAAAGCCCAAGTAATTCTTAATGGGAGAGGCTGAAGGAATTCCCATTGAGGTCAGGAACAAGGCAGGGGTGTCCACTCTCACCTCTGCTCTTCAATATAGTGCTAGAAGTATTAGCTCAAGCAATAAGACAGGAGAAAGAAATCAAAGGGATACAAATTGGAAAGGAAGAAGTTAAGTTAGCCCTATTCGCAGATGACATGATTCTATACATAAGTGACCTGAGAACTTCCATCCCAAAACTCTTAAAGGTGATTAGCGCCTTCAGCAAAGTAGCAGGATACAAAATCAATGCACAGAAATCAGTAGCCTTTTTGTATGCAAAGGACAAAAGAGACAGAAAAAGAAATAACTAACATCGTCCCATTTTCAATTGCAACAAAGAAAATAAAATACCTTGGAATAACATTAACTAAGGAAGTGAAAGACCTATACAATGAAAACATAAAAACTCTCAAAAAGGAAATTGAGGAGGTCCTACAAAAATGGAAAGACCTCCCATGCTCCTGGATTGGTAGAATTAACATTGTGAAAATGGCAATTTTACCAAAAGCACTTTATAGATTCAATGCAATGCCGATAAAAATCCCAACTTCCTTCTTCAATGAGATAGAAAAAGTATCTCAAAATTCATATGGAAAGGCAGAAGGCCTCGGATATCCAAGCTCATCCTCAGCAAAAGAAACACCTCTGGAGGCATCACCATACCTTATCTAAAGTTATACTACAAAGCCATTGTAATAAAAACAACCTGGTACTGGCACAAAAACAGGAATATAGACCAATGGAACAGAATTGAAGACCCAGACTTTGGGTCAAGAAACTATAGCTACTTGATATTTGACAAAGGCCCTAGCAATGTAGAATGGAAAAAGGACAGCATCTTCAACAAATGGTGCTGGACAAACTGGACAACCATATGTAGGAAAATGAAACTCGACACACACATCTCTCCATGCACAAAAATTAAGTCCAAATGGATAAAAGACCTTAATATAAAACCAGAAACTCTGCTACTACTGGAAGAAAAAATAGGAGGAACCTTCCATGATATAGGAGTGGGAAAAGATTTCCTGAACAAAACCTCAGCAGCTCAGGAAATTAAACAATCACTCAACCATTGGGATCTCATGAAGCTGAAAAGCTTTTTCACTGACAAAAATATAATAACCAAAGCCAGCAGAATACCCACAGAATGGGAGAAAATTTTCACCAGCTATACAACTGACAAAGGCCTAATTTCAAGAATCTACAAAGAACTCCAAAACCTAAACAATAAATCACCAATCAACCCACTCACAAAGTGGGGCAGAGAACTGCACAGGGAGTTCTCAGAGGAAGAAATACAAATAGCAAACACACATTTAAGAAAATGTTCAACATCCCTAATCATCAGGGAAATGCAAATTAAAACAATGAGATTCCACCTTACCCCAGTAAGGATGGCTAACATTAAAAAAAACAATGAAAACAAATGCTGGCGAGGCTGTGGAGAAATAGGAACAAGTCTTCACTGTTGGTGGGAATGTAAAATGGTTCAACCACTATGGACAGCTATATGGAGACTATTGAAAAGGATGGCCATAGACTTACCAGTGGATCCAGTTATTCCCTTATTGGGCATTTACCCTAAAGGCCCCAAGCCTCAGATCAGAAACATTTGCTCAACCATGTTTATAGCTGCTCAATTCATAATAGCAAAGAGCTGGAATCAACCCAGGTGTCCATCACTAGATGAATGGATAACAAAGATGTGGTATATCTATACTATGGAATTCTACGTAGCAGTAAGGAAAGATGAAATAAGGAAATTTGAAAAAAATGGTCAAACATGGAACAGATCATCCTCAGTGAGCTCACCCAAGCACAAAAGATAATCGTCGCATGGTCTCATTTATCTGTCGCTCCTAACCGGATTCCACGTGACATGTGGCCAAACCTAATAAACACTCTGAGGACGAGACAAGAAGGAGGGTGGGATGGAGGGAGGGTAATGGTGGGAGGGAATCAGAGGGTGGGGGAGGGAGGACAAGGGGGGATACAAATTGGGACCCAAAGGGGAAAATAATACAAAACCCTTTACTCTGAACAACAGGCTAAAACAGTGATCCTTCAGCAGGCCTACGGAGGGAATACTCGAACCACAGGAACCTGGAGAGAACATGATGAAGGCCAACTTTAATCTTGTCCTGCTTCTTTTTCTCTTCTCTCTCTCTCTCTCTCTCTCTCTCTCTCTCTCTCTCTCTCCTCTCTCTATACTCACTTTCTCTTTTACATTATATATCTTTTCCTCCCTCACCTTCCTAGGTGCAGACTTATAACTCCCAGTGCCAGCAAGGGGTTAACTTCCACAATGAGCTGTTGATCTGAAACACCTACAAGGTTTCCCAAAAAAGACAGACTTCTGTCAGAGTGCTTGGTGACCCACCAAAGGTTAATGGTAAGACCCTACTGTCGAAGACAGCATACGTGTGTAAGACCAAACACAGAGAGACCTGGCCAGAATCTGGAAGAAGGTCAGTCCCCAGACAGTTAGCTAGTCTAGTACCAGAGGGTGCTACATGAGCAACTGGGGGAAAATGTCTGACATTGGTCCAAACAACTTGCAGTCTAAGATACCCAGCAGGAAACCATCTGACGTAATGCTCATACAAGTGCAGTAGTGGCAAACAGCCATGGTGGGTTACCAACTGCTCTTGATTTGGCTAATAAATCCATTCAGTGGAATGGAACTCATTGCTGGAACTGGGAAATAAGTCAAAGCCATGTACAAAAAATGAGCTCAGTCTCCAAGATCTGTGGCCACCAAATGTGGGCTAGAAGAGAGCCAATGCATATAAAGTTCCCTCCAAAACATATATGGTTATCCCTTCTATCTAGTACTAACTTCTCTCTCCGTTGGAGAATTTGCTTATCTATTTTCAGGTGCACAATGAACCTGAAGGGAGGATCAGCTAACCACACCTCACCAGCTGAAACCATAGAAAAATGCAGGAAGGGCAAGAATACAGCGCTCAAGGCGATCACAACACCAGAAAAAGGCTGAAGGAGATAAATACAGAGAACATCCAACTCCAGTCATTAGCCAGATATCCAGAGACACAGAGGCTCCCAAAACCTCATCAAGGAAGCAGAACTACAATGACCCCAATGTGGCTCAGGGAAACTCATGGAAGAGGGGCGGAAAGATTGTTAGAGTCACAAGTTGGGGCATTATGCACAGAGACTGGGGCCTATCGACCAGAACTCTTGAGCAAACTCACAATGCATGATAAACATTCCCCATTGATGAGGGCCCCTTTGAAAGTGGGAGGAAGGGGAGGAGGACAATGGAACCAATACTATGAATGTAAAATCAGAATAATATAAATAAAAAATATATATTGATAAAAAAAAAAAAGTTCGCATGCATCTGGACTTCACTTGCAGTGCCTGGAAGCCCTATAGTGTCTATTCTCCCTCTCTCTGTCTATCTCTCTCTCTCTCTCTCACACACACACATGAATAAATAAAAATAAATAAATAAATAAACAAACACAAAATTTCAAAGAAAAACTAGTGTATATGTCTGGGGGCAACAGGCCTTGGGCACGCATCATTTATGTACGTTTAATTAAAAAGGAAAAATAAAAATAAGAGAGTTAAGGCTGGAGAAAAGGCTCCATGCTGAAACGGTGCTTGCCTGCGAAGCTATGATCTGTTCTCCAATACCCTCATACAGACATGTGCACAAACGTTAGCTTCCATTGTCTCTTTCTCTCTCTCTCTCTCTCTCTCTCTCTCTCTCTCACACACACACACACACACACACACAAACATTCATACATAAAAAAAGAGAAGCCCGGTGTGGTGGCGCACGCCTTTAATCCCAGCACTCGGGAGGCAGAGGTAGGAGGATTGACATGAGTTCAAGGCCACCCTGAGGCTACATAGTTAATTCCAGGTCAGCCTGGGCCAGAGTGAGACCCTTCGAACTCGAAACCCCAAAAAAAAAAGAGAGAGGCTGATTGAGAGGGGGAGGGCATATGATGTAGAGTGAAGTTTCAAAGGGGACAGTCAGGGGAGTGAGGGAAAAAACATGGGATATTGTCTACAATTAAATAATTTGTCAGAAAAAAAATAAATACAAATTTAAGAAAGAAAATAAATAATAAAGAAATAAAAGAAATAAATATAATTAATAAATAAGTACAATAAAGCAGTATAAATATTAAATAAACGAGTGTAAATAATGAACAAATAAAACAATATATAAATATGGTGAAGAAACAAACCAACAAGGATAAGTACTAAACAAATGAGTATAAAGTATAAATAAATAATACAATAAATGCATATAATACATGAGTAACTATAATACACGAATGAGGATAAATACTGAATAAATGAATGTAAATAATAAATAAATACAAATATAATAAACTAACTTATAAATCTTAAATGAATGAATATAAATGATAAATAAATATAATAATCTAATAAGTATACATATTACATAAATGAATATAAATAGTAAATAAATATAATAAACTAAGAAGTATACATATTAAACAACTATAAACAATAAATATATATCAATCATAAAGAAATAAATAAAGGTAATGATAAATAAAAGTCAATAATAAATAAATGCAAATAGTCATAAGTAAATGTAAATAATGAATAAATAAGTGTAAATATTAAAGAAATAAATAAAAATAAAGAAATCTTAATAGACCATGTGTCTGACATCCTGGTTCAAGGCCTGTCCAGTGCACAACTCTCTGCATGTCTAATAAGTAAATGAGTGAAAATAATTTTTAAAATATTTTAGGTATTTATTCATTACAGAGAGAGAAATACATAGGGACAGAGAGGGGCAAAGAAAGAGAGGAGGGAATGGAAATGCCCGGACCTCCAGCCTCTGCAAAGGAACTCCAGACACATGTGTCACCTTGTGCATCTGGCTAACGTGTGTCCTGGAGAGTGGAACCTGGGTCCTTATGCTTCGCAGGCATGTGCCTTAACTGCAGATCCATCTCTCCAGCCCCAGGTTAATTGTTTATTATTTTATTTTATGATGATGATGATGATCATTATCATTATTATTATTACCAGTGAGGTAGGGTGTGGCTCTAGGCCAGTCTGACCCGGAACCCACTCTGTCATCTCAGTCTGGCCTCAAACTCACATCCACGACCCTCCTCCTCCTAAAAAAATCGACTGCAATTTTCCTTTTTTGTTTTTTAAATTAATTTATTTATTAATATTAATTTGTCATATTTTTTATTTTAGCATATTATTTCATTTTATTATTCATTATTTTATTATTTTATTTTACTTTTTAATTTCATTTTAATATTTATTTATGTTTCTATTTTATTACTTATTTTGTTTTACTTTTATATTTTATTTTATTATTTATTATTCTTTAAATTATTGTTATTATTATTCATATGAGTTGAACATCATTTTTATGTTACTCCAGGGAGTGTAAGGAGCGGCTGCACTCATGGCTGAGCAGCTCAGGCGCTCGTTCACTCGCTCATTTGTTTGTCTGTCTGTCCTCCTGCCTGCGCGGCCGAAGGAGCCCGGGTTTGAATCCCCAACACCCCAAACAACCCCCCCACCCCCACGTGCACAAAGCCACTGGCACCGAAGGTGACACCTGCACTGTGCCTGGACCTGGACCTGGACCTGGATGCTTCACAGGCAAGAAGTTAACCACTAAGCTATCTCTCCAGCCCCTAAAATATATTTTTTTACAAAAAGAATACATATAATTAAGAGGCACATAGTAAGATCCTACCTTCTTCAGCCTCACTATATGCCTGTCAAGCCAGAAGCCTGTGTTACTGTTATTTTCTGTAGTGAACTATAGTTCTTTGCTTGCAGTTGTTTTGATTTAGTCAAAATGAAAAGAAAAAAAGACTGACATTGAATTTCCATCTCAGATCTAGAAAAGCCTTCCTACATTCCGAAGTGTCAACTATTGTTAGAATGAGTGTGCAAAGATGATGGGAATTAATCAGTAAAGAGAACTTTAGCCAGAGTAGGTTGCAACACTGCAGAACTCTCTGGAAGCAGCGAGACCCTGTGTCCCTTATCTCGCAGAGCTCTTATTTGGAGTCAGCCACAATACAGGTTTCAGATCTCCAATGAACCAATGTGGCAGTGCACACCTTTAATCTGTCGGAGGCAGAGGCAGGAGGGTCTGAGTGAGTTTGGGGACAGCCTAGGCTGACCTGTAACTCGCTCTCTTCTCCCAGGCTGTGTATCTGACTTTGCATGCAAACTGGGGAATTGATCTGGGGTTCTTAGGTTCTGCAAGCATGTACCCTAACCGCTGAGCAATCTTCCAGCCCCAGTCTTCCTGTTTTCAAATTATTATTTGTTTAATAATTATATGAGATTCCAAAAGAGGAGAGAGAGAGAGAGAGAGAGAGAGAGAGAGAGAGAGAATTGGCGCACCCGAGTCTATCAGCCACTGCAAACGACCTCCAGAAGCGTGCTCCAATTTGTGCATCTGGATTACGTGGGCCCTGGGGAATCGAGCCTCAAACCGGTGTCCTTAGTGTTCACAGCCAAATGCTTACCCGCTGAGCCATCTTTCCCCCCTAGATGTCCTCTTTGCACCCATTGCCTCTGTGAACCAAAGTTTCCAAGAAGCAGCAGCACCTACACTTCTTAGGATAGAACTTCTGATTGTGGAGAGATGGGATGGTCAGATTCAAAGCCAAACTGTCTAGAACTAACCTTAATCCCTGCACTGACCACCTCTGTGGTATTTATTATTAATTTTATTAATTTGTCATTTTATTTAATTTATTTAATTTTTTATTTTAGTATATTATTTTATTTTATTATAAATTATTTTATTACTTTATTTTACTTTTTAATTTAATTTTATTTAATTTTCTTATTTATTTAACTTTCTATTTTATTACTTATCATTTTATATTGCTTTTAAATTTTATTTTATTATTTATTACTTTTTAAATTATTGTTATATATATATGAAAGGAAAAAAAGAAAACAAATAGTAAAGAAATACACCAAAAAATATAGTAAATAAATACGTATATGTATAATAAACAAAGCAATATACATATTAAATAAACGAATATAAATAATGAATATATGAAACAGTATATAAATATGGTTAAGAATCAAATAAGGATAAATATGAAACAAATGAATATAAATAATGAATAAATAATACAATAAATACATATGATAAATGAATACCTATAATAAACAAATAAGGATAAATACTAAATGAATGAATGTAAATAATAAATAAATAAAAAAACAAACAAACAAGTATAAATCTTAAATGAATGAATATAAATGATAAATAAATATAATAAACTAATAAGGATAAATATTGCAGAAGTGAAAATACACAGTAAATAAATATAACAAATTAATAAGTATAAATATTAAACAAGTATAAATAATAAATATCAATAAATAGAAATAACTACAATAATAATAAATAAATGTAAATAATAAATAAATCTAACTAATAATAAATAAATGTAAATAATAAATGAATACAGAATTGTAAATATTAAAGAAATAAATAAAAATAAAGAAATCTAAAAGGCCATGTGGCTGACATCCTGGCTCAAGGCCTGTCCAGTGCACAACCTCACTGTGTGTCCGGTAAGTAAATAAAAGAAAATAATTTCAAAAAATTTATGTATTTATTGATTAGAGAGAGAGAAATAGAGAGGGACAGAGAGGGGCAGAGAGAGAGGAGGGAATGGACATGCCAGGGCCTCCAGCCACTGCAAACGAACTCCACACTTATGTGCCACCTTGTGCATCTTGCTAATGGGGGTCCTGGGGAATCAAAGTGGGATCCTTTGGCTTTGCTGGCACACGCCCTTAATCCCAGCACTCCGGAGGCAGAGGTAGGAGAATTGCCATGAGTTCGATGCCAGCCTGAGACTACATAGTGAACTCCAGGTCAGACTGGCCTAGGGAGAGACCCTACCTCAAAAGCCAAAAAAAGATAGAGTTGTAGGGCTACAAATGGCCTGATGGTTATTGGAAAAGAAAATGTTGGGGGAAGTCATGTTGAGGACTCCCTTCAACTTGGATAAAAGGGTGCTTTGTGGGCCTGAACAGATGGCTGAGCTGTTAAGGCATTGGACTGCAAAGCCCAAGGACACAGGTTCGATTCCCCAGGACCCACGTTAGCCAGATGCACAAGGGAGTGCATGCATCTGATGTTCATTTGCAGTGGCTGGAGGACCAGTGTGCTCGTTCTCTCTCCCTCTCTTTCCCTCTTTCTCTGTCAAATAAATAAATAATAGTAAAAAAATTGTTTAAACGGTTGGGCCTGGTGGAGCACGCCTTTAATCCCAGAACGTGGGAGACAGGTAGGAGGATCACCATGAGTTCGAGGCCACCCTGAGACTACAGAGTGAATTCCAGGTCAGCCTGAGCTACACTGAGACCCTATCTCGAAAATCAAAAAAAAAAAAAAAAAGGATGCTATCTGGTACTTACTCTCTCTTTCTCTCTCTGTCTCTCTCTCTCTCTCTGTCTCTCTCACACACACACGCATAAATAAAACAATAAACAACAAAATTTCAAAGAACAAGTAGTGTATGTGTCTTAGGGCAAGATCTCCTAGGGCACCCAACATTCATGTAAGTTTAAGTAAAAAGGAAAAAGAAAAAAAAGGAGGAAGGCTGGAGAAAAGGCTACGTGTTTAATAGGTGCTTGTCTGCAAAGACAGGTTCTATTCCCCAGTAACCACATACAGACATGTGCACAAACGGTACTGTCCATTCTCTTCCTCTCTGTCTCACACACACACACGCACGCACACATGCACATACATACATACAGGCATGCATACAGACATACAGACATAAATACGTAAAATGTTAAAGGAAAAGTAGTGGACATGTCTGCCAGAAAGAGATACTAAGGTGTCCAACATGTACAGGGGAAATAAAAAAGAAAAACGGGGGGGAAAGGAGAAGACTGGAATAATGGACAAAGGTGCTTGCATGCAAAGATTCGATTGCACTGTACCCACATACAGCAATGTGTACAAACTAGTGCAAGCATCTAGAGTGCATTTGCAGGGCCTGTAGGCACAATTGTTTCCATTCTCTCTCTCTCATAAATAAATGAATGAATAAATAAATAAATAAATAAATAAATATTTTTCCTTTGTGAACTTATGACTCTCCCCAGTGCCTGCTGGATTACCAGAAGGGTGGTTCTCAGGCAGAGAGCATGCTCCAAACTCATATCGAGTGTCTGAAATCCTCGGTCAGTTCTGTATCCTGGGTTAGAGAATCTGCTGTCTCCAAATAAAGCGTCAAATTGGTCGACAGAAAAAGGACAGCTGAGCCAGTGGACAGGAGGTGCACGGAATCCTTTTTGTAATTGAGCGATATCTTAGACTTCATCCCTTCACTCTGACGTTGCAAGCCTACTGTAATGGGGATGTCTGAAAAATGAATGAACAGGACCCCAGGGGTGTGTTTCCCTAGGGAACTCCCAGCCCAGCTAAGATGATCTTATATGGCTGACAGACGAGGATGTGTAGGAGGCGGAAGCCAGATGTTAGAGAGTGAGAGCCTGCTTCAAAGATTAAGCTAGAGAGACTGAAAAATCTTACAGGAGCTTTGAGTTCAATTACTTGGACTACTTACTCGCTTATCATTATTGTTAATGATGAGAGGGACTCAGCTTTTCTCAAGTGCGCTTGTTGTTGGTGCAGGGTGCTGCAAGAGAGGCAGGACTCCGTGACATACAAGGAGCAGTGTTCTATTTCTACATGCTGACCCAGGCCAGCAGGAACCTTATTCATAAGGTGAACCCAAATCACTTTGTCATTTTGGCTGACTGGTTGGCTTATTTTTAGGGTTCCTTTATGCCTTTTCTTTCAGAGGAAACCTTGTAAGTACACATCATAAGTTGGTACGCTCATGCCCGTCTTCACTCGTGCCAGGCCATGCAGGGCCCGTCTTGGTGGGATTGTGGGCATTCCCCATGGTGGTTTGGTTCCTAACTTTTAGAAGGAGCAGGCCTTCAATTGAGGGATTCAGTGCCTATGCATATTGCCCCACCCCCTCTCATTTTTGCACACTCTCGTCTGCACAATTTCCTGACCATTGGTGGCTCTGTTTGATTTTGTGTTGTCGTTTGTCTTTTAGTTATATACCTTTCATCCCAGAACTGGGGAGACAGAGGTAGAGTATTGCCATGAGTTCTAGGCCACCCTGAGACTACATAGTGACTTCCAGGTCAGCCTGAATTAGAGTGAGACACCTGTCGTCCCAGCACTCAGGAGGGGCCCAGAGACTTAGGAGGATCCCTGTGATTTCCAGGTGAGCATGTGCTGGAAAAACAGTACGATGGTTAAAAGTGCTTGCCTGCAATCCTAGCTTCCATTTTCCAGTACCCTGCATACATTCATGTGCACAAAAGTTCACATGCATCTGGACTTCAGTTGCAGTGCCTGGAAGCCGTGTAGTGTCCATTCTTCCTCTCTCTCACTCTGTGTCACATACATACATACATACATATATATATACATACATACATACATACAAAAGAGAGAGGCTGAGTGACGGGGAGGGTATATGATGTAGGGTGATGTTTCAAAGGGGACAGTCAGGGGAGAGGGAAAAACATGGGATATTGTCTACAATTAAAGAATTTGTCAGAAAAAATAAATACAATTTTAAAAAGGAAAAAAAGACAACTAATAATAAAGAAATAAACCAAAAATATAATTAATAAATAAGTATGATAAACAAAGCAGTGTAAATAATAAATAAACGAGTATAAATAATGAATAAATAAATCAATATATAAATATGATAAACAAATAAGGATAAATATTAAACAAATGAATATAAATAATAAATACATAATCCAATGAATACCTATGATAAATGAATAAATATAATAAACAAAATAAGGATAAATACTAAATGAATGAATATAAATAATAAAAAATTAAACAAATATAATAAACTAACAAGTATAAATCTTGAATGAATATAAATGATAAATACATATAATAAACTAATAAATATAATATTCCATAAATGAAAATAGACAGTAAATAAATATAACAAATTAATAAGTATAAATATTAAACAAGTATAAATAATAAATAAATATCAATAATAAAGAAATAACTACAAAAAATAACTAAATGTAAAAATAAATCTAAACAACAATAAATAAATGTAAATAATAAATGAATAAATAACTGTAAATATCAAAGAAAGAAATACAAATAAAGAAATCTTAAAAGGCCATGTGGCTGATATCCTGGCTCAAGGCCTGTCACAACCTCCCTGTGTGTCTGCTAAGTAAATAAATGAAAATAATTTTAAAATATTTTAGGTATTTATTGATTAGAGAGTGTGAGAGAGAGGGCAAATAGAGAGAGAGAGGAGGGAATGGGGACTCAGGAGGC